>JBBPBX010001700.1:60733-80019 GCA_038048925.1 Garcialebias charrua | reverse complement strand
CCACATCTGCTTGAAAATGTAGCTTGTAGTGAAACGAGTCAGGTACTTTTATGACTGGGTCTTATTATTTCTAACCGGGAGAAGCGTTACGTCATGTTATGGAGGCATCCTGTTTGATCGCCATATGTTCATCAAGGCCGGGAGTCGGAAGATGTTCTGGTGATGGTGCTGGCTGGAGGATGAATACTGCGGTGGACAGAGCAAACATCTCGAACAGTAAAATTATAAAGCGACTTCATTTCACACATGAGCGATGCGCCTTTGGGTGACGTGGACCTGCTGGGTGCTGAGAGGAGCGCCACACGCTGTCAGGAGCATCACCAGGCTACTGATGGAAAAGTCTCTTTAAAGACACATACATCACGTTAGTCCTTAAGATTTGATTCATTTTAAACGTTTTTCTTTTTAAAGACTCTAGGACTGGATTGTGTTAGACTTGTGTGTATACCAGTCAGGTTATGTTTATGTGGGGAAATCAAGAATGGTATAAATAAGTGAAAGTCTTGTCCTTCTATCTAAAAAAGCTAAGTCTGGTCCTCTGGACATTCAAAAAACAAAACAAAGCAAAAAAACTGTAGAAACGTTTCGTCTTTCGTCCGAAAGACTTCCTCAGTCTGAGCTGCTGTATTCAGCTCAGTCTTATAAATAGCACCCTCTCACAGTGGATCAACCAGTTGGCTGATGACAGCCGAAACCAGCTGCTCACATGATCAAGGAGGACCATCAGCCTAACAATGGATCGTTAGCACCCTGATGGTTGTTTGCTATTCACAGAGGGCTGAGTGATAGCAATAACAGCATTGTAAGGGCGACAGTTGAACCCGGAGGCCTCCACCCCTGTTTAATGATGGACGGTTTCTTTTCACTGGCCAAAAGGATGGCCCAGCACAGAAGATCAACATCATCAGGTCAGGACTCTGCGGTCTACACTCATCTCCAGGCCAGCTGTCACTCTTTCAGGGATGAAGATGTTCACATCCTTGATAGAGAGGAACAGTGGTTTGAGAGCGGAGTAAGGAGGCCATCTTTGTGAAAAGAAACCGTCCATCATTAAATGGGGTGGAGGCCTTTAGATTTTTCTACCTGGATTATTGAGCATGCATCAGGGTATCTTGTCCTTCTATTTAATGTGAAAGCCAAGCTTCAGCATTGTTCAGCAAGGCCGAGCTCAATTTGTGAGCTTGCTGTCTCTCACATTGTTTCACCTTCTCATTGTGTTCTCTTTGTAAATATTGGGTTTTGTCTTTCAGGTCATCTTAGTAATGGATCCAGTTTGACAGCTTCAAACACCCTCCCTCTGCAAGACTGTCTAACACTGTAGCTATGGCAACTTGTTCGAGAGGCTGCGCCCCAGCCGTGCGCCTTTGTCAAAGGCTGAACCGGCTCAAGACACTGGACGGTGACATGATGGCGACGTCTCTGAAACGCTGCCTCTCCACCCTGGACCTGACTCTCATGGGTGTTGGTGGCATGGTGGGCTCAGGGCTCTATGTCCTGACAGGAACAGTGGCCAAAGACACAGCTGGACCCGCTGTTGTCGTATCCTTCATTTTTGCAGGTATCGCTTCGTTACTGGCTGCCTTTTGCTATGCAGAGTTTGGAGCACGCATACCCAAAACAGGATCTGCCTATATGTTTACCTATGTCTCCGTGGGAGAGATCTGGGCCTTTCTCATTGGCTGGAATGTGATTCTGGAGAACATGATCGGCGGTGCTGCTGTAGCACGAGCCTGGAGTGGCTATCTAGACTCCATTTTTAACCATGCTATCCAAAACTTCACAGAAACACACATCATGCAGTGGAATGTGCCCTTTCTTGCCCATTACCCTGACCTACTAGCAGCAGGAATTCTTGTAGTTGCCTCGGTCTTCATTTCATTTGGAGTCCAAGTTTCCTCCTATCTAAACCATATCTTCTCCACTGTTAGTATGGCTGTCATTGCTTTTATCTTGGTCTTTGGATTCATGCTGGCTGACCCAACCAACTGGAGCCAAGAACAAGGAGGTTTTGCACCTTATGGGCTATCCGGCGTCCTGGCAGGCTCAGCTACTTGCTTCTACGCCTTTGTGGGTTTTGATGTCATCGCTTCCTCCAGTGAAGAGGCAAAGAACCCACAGAAGGCTATTCCCATTGCCACTGCTATCTCCCTTGGACTTGCAGCAACAGCCTACATCTTGGTTTCCACCGTGCTTACATTGATGGTACCCTGGAGTACCCTGGACCCCAACTCAGCTCTGGCAGATGCTTTTTTTCGTCGTGGTTACAGTTGGGCTGGCATTATTGTGGCTATAGGGTCCATCTGTGGTGAGTGTTATCAACATCTAAGTAAAGAATGCAATTTAGACAGCTTTTAACATCATGCATTTAGCAGCAGTCTTGACTTCTCTGTGCTTTATTATGACGTATGTTCTCTTTATTCTCATTTTTAGCCATGAACACCGTCCTTCTCTGTAATCTCTTCTCCCTTCCTCGAATTGTGTATGCCATGGCAGACGATGGATTGTTCTTCTCCATTTTTGCGAGGGTCAATCCCCTTACCAAAGTTCCTGTCAATGCCATTCTGGTGTTTGGAGTCCTCATGGCCGCCTTGGCATTGAGCTTTGACCTGGAGGCCTTGGTTCAGTTCTTATCTATTGGCACTCTCCTGGCGTACACCTTTGTGGCAGCGAGTGTGATCGTGCTGCGCTTCCAGCCTGAGAAAGCCAACTCCAAGAGCACCGCTTCTTCATCTCCCAACCCCAACGCTGAGCTTTCACCTCCCCCGTCAGAGTGTCAGACCATAGCTGAGGACGGCGAGGAGCCCAAGCAATACGAGTCCTTCTCTGACAAACTCCAGCTGGTGGAGAGGCAGAAGACGGGAGAGCGGCGTGGTGTGGGGCAGCTGAAGGCGTGCTTGGAACCCTACCTGGACAGGCTGCTGGGAGACTGTGAGCCAGGTGAAGTGGTGGCCTTCAGTGTGATGATGCTGATAGTGAGCTCAGCCTCGCTCTGTGCTGTGCTGGAGTTTGGAAACAAGCAGCTTCAGCTCCCTCTCTGGAGCTTCACAATGCTCCTGGTGATTTTTAGCTTTGCTTTCATTTTCAGCTTGGCACTCATATGGATTCATGAGCCACAGAAAAACACCAAAACCTTCCAGGTGAGCTGTCACTGACATTCTTTTTCTACTGTTGTTGACTTTCCAAAAACTATTACCAGTAACAATGGCTACAGAATGACAAAATATGTACCGGTACTGTTTTGTAGGTACCATTTGTTCCACTAACTCCAGGCGCCAGTATCCTCGTCAATGTCTTTCTCATGATGAAGCTCAGCTTCCTAACCTGGATTCGATTCACGGTGTGGATTGCCATAGGTAAGATAGTCTCAGAACTTGAACAGAAAATGTAGAAGCCAAAAGTGCTCTTTGGACTTGTCACTACAAAACAAACACATATTGCTGGTTATTTGTTTCTAAATGTATTTACTGTGAGAACTGATGCACTTGGCATCAAGACTACACAAATAATAGGCTGAAATAAAAAGCTGACACATAATAGATGTGAATCTTATCTCAGGAAGCTCTTATTGCACTGTCATAAACTCTTTCCATCGGTTGCCAGAACTTACCGTAATATACTTAATTGTCACGGTCACAAACTTCACAAGCATTTTTACTTTCTCCTTTAGACTTCAAGTTTGTAGGTGTTGCTCATGCATGTTACTGTTCTTTCAGTGAGGGTTGGATTGCAGGAGACAGATGATTATTAGCATCAGCTTAAGTTCCTCTGGATCAGTAAACCGTTTAAACACCACTGTCAGCATGATGCGATTTAACAAGATACACATGGGGAAGTTAAACTTGACAGGCTTTCTGGTTTGACTGGGCTTTTTTCTCCCCTAAAGCAAATACAGTACAGTACAGACTTTTGTCAGAGTCGGAGAGTCAGAGAGTCAGAGAATCTTTATTGTCATTTGCACCACATGTGGTACATGTGATGAAACGAGATTATGTACACAGGGTCCCAGTTACATCCAACAACAAAATGTAAGAGAAAAACAGTAATAACATCTAAGATATGAACTAAGAAAAACATCAACAAAAAATACACTAAGCACTAATATCATAGAAAACATTACTCTAAACAGCAGCACGAACATGAGTCTGTATGAGCAGATGGGCACGAATGAACACAGCAACATGAAACAGATCAGCAGCAACATGATGTGATATTTCACAGTGATTATTCTGGTTATTCATTCATGAGTCTAACAGCCTCAGGGTAGAAGCTGTTCCTCAGTCTAGTGGTTCTACACTTGATGCTCCTCAACCTCCGTCCTGAGGGGAGTGGGGCAAAAAGTGTGTGTGCTGGGTGAGTGGGGTCTTTCATGATGCAGGTGGCCCTCTTCCTGCATCTGGAGGTGTAGATGTCTGTGATGGTGGGGAGACTGACTCCGACAGACCTCTGTGCAGCCTCCATGCCACACATTGATGCTGGAGCACAGGATGCTCTCCACTGCACACCTGTAGAAAGAGGTGAGGACTGAGCTTCTCAGACCAGTTTGTCTCAGCCGTCTGAGGAAGTAGAGTCTCTGATGACCTTTCTTGATCAGGCTGGTGGTGTTGTTGCTCCAGCTGAGGTTATCATTCATGTGTACACCCAAGTATTTGTAGCTGGAGACCACTTCCACCGCAGATCCACTTATGTTCAGTGGGGTGTGGGTGTGTTTGTTCCTTCTGAAGTCCACAATCATCTCCTTTGTCTTCTTCACATTCATGTGAAGGTTATTCTCTTTGCACCAGCTCTCCAGGTGTTCCACCTCCTGCCTGTAGCTGGACTCATCATTGTTTGTGATGCATCCCACCACAGCTGTGTCATCTGCAAACTTTACAATATGACAGCCTGGATGGGTGGCTGCACAATTGTATGTGAGCAGAGTGAAGAGGAGAGGGCTCAACACGCATCCTTGAGGAGAGCCAGTCAGTGCTAGGGGTTATGGTGGAGGAGGAGAGGTTGTGAATCCTCACTGACTGTGGTCTGTTTGTTAAAAAGTCTAGTACCCAGTTACAAATAGCGGGGGTTAGTCCCAGTGTGGATAGTGGTCTTTTGGTCTTCATACCAGCTTTTTATATAAAATAACTTACTGTAAAAACGACTGAATCTTGTTGTCCAGCTCAGAATATGTTCTTTGTAGTACTGAAGTACTGTATAATCTATGCTGCACCAAGTCTGAGACAATGTTTTGTGTTTAATTGAATGTAACATTACTAACACTTGATTCAGTGAAGGTGGGTTGCTGTTGACCTCAACCAGTGATGTCGTTGGGAGGTGGAAGGGATACTTTTCTGACCTTCTCAATCCCACCAGCACGTCTTTCATGGAGGAAGCTGAGTCGGGGAACTTTGGGGTTGATCCATCCATAACTGTGGCTGAGGTTGCCGAGGTAGTTAAATGGTTCCGAGGCGGCAGGGCTACAGGAGTGGATGAGATTCACCCTGATTTCCTTAAGGTTCTGGATGTTGTGGGGCTGTCTTGGTTGACATGCCTTTGCAACGTCACATGGACATCTGGGGCAGTGACACTGGATTGGCAGACTGGGGTGGTGGTTCCCCTCTTCAAAAAGGGGGACCTGAGGGTGTGCTCCAATTATAGGGGCATCACTCTCCTCAGCCTCCCTGGTAAGGTCTATTCAGGGCTACTGGAGAAACAAGTCCGATTGTTAGTCAAACCTCAGACCCAGGAGGAACAATGTGGGTTCTGACCTGGCCGTGGAACACTGGATCAGCTCTTTACCCTCACTAGGGTCCTCGAGGGGTCATGGGAGTTTGCCCATCCTGTCTACATATGTTTTGTGGACTTGGAGAAGGCCTTCAACCGTGTTCCTTGGGGTAAACTGTGGGGGGTATTCCGCAAGTATGGGATTGGGACCAATTGCTAAGGGCTATTCAGTCCCTATACAAGCGGAGCGAAAGCTTGGTTCGCATTGCCCGGCAGTAAGTCAGACCCCTTCAGGGTGGGAGTTGTACTCCGCCAAGGCTGCCCGTTGTCACGATTCTGTTCATAACTTTTATGGACAGAATTTCTCGGTGCAACCAGTGGGCGGAGGGTTACCAGTTCGGTGGCCTCAGGTTTCCATCTCTGCTCTTTGCAGATGATGTGTTCCTGTTGGTGTCATCATGCCGTGATCTTCAGCTCACACTGGAGCGGTTCACAGCCGAGTGTGAAGCGGCTGGGACGAGAATCAGCACCTCCAAATCTGAGGCCATGGTCTTCAGCCGGAAAAGGGTGGATTGTTCTCTTCAGATCGAGGGTGAGGTTCTGCCTCAAGTGGAGAAGTTCAAGTATCTCGCGGTTTGGTTCACGAGTGAGGGAAGAATGGAGCATGAGATTGAAAGATGGATTGGTGCAGCATCTGCAGTATTGCGGACTCTGTACTGGTCCTTTGTGGCGAAAAGGGAGCTGAGCTGTAACACAAAGCTCTCTGTTTACCGGTCGGTCCAAGTTTCTACCCTCACCTATGGTCACGAGCTCTGGGTACTGACCGAAAGAATGAGACCGCAGATACAGGCGGTTGAAATGAGTTTCCTCCGCAGGGTAGCTGGACTCTCCCTTAGAGATAGGGTGAAAAGTGTGTTCATGCGGGAGAGATTCGGAGTAGAACTGCTACTTCTCCATGCCAAGAGGAGCCAGTTGAGGTGGTTTGGGCATCTGGTAAAGATGCCTTCTGGACGCCTCCCTAGGGAGGTGGTTAGGGTTAGGGTTAGGGTTAAAACGTCTAATTCAAATAAAATAATAAAGTCTGTAGTTAAATAAAACTGGTTTTTGAGCTGCATGCATTCAGCTGGGAGCTGCAAAATCACTTTTATTAAAAGCAAACTCATAGAAGTTGCTGCTGTAATCTGATTTTTTTAAATAAACCATGTAACTTTGATCCCAGATTTATAACAGGTGTGTGGCCATAGTGCGCACGTCCTGATGTTGCTCATAGTGGTCCTCAGTGTGCTCACAGAGCTTGTGTGTATGCCCAGACACATGAAAAATTAGAGGGAACATTGCTAGTGTCCATCAAATGTTCGTCCGATTATTGCCATAAACAGAAAAAAAAGATTAAGTGACTTAATCTGCATTTTCTTTGCCAATATTTTATTCTTCCAATTATTTTTTTCATTCAATCTTTATTTAAACAGGTTCGCCTCAAAGTCTTATAGGTTTCCCACAAATGTGTATCTCGTACAAAATGTGTGTGTGTGTGTTATATATATATACACAGTATATGTATATAAATCGTTGCTTTGATGATGTAACAAGTCTTTATTTGTGCAATGCAAGCAATTATTAGATCATATAGCGGCAAAATACCTGAAAAGTTAATGACATTTTCATTAGAATTAGAATAGAGCAGAACAGAATAATATATATTTGAACTGAATTGAATCAAATTGAATCAGGGATATTTGGTTTGGACTGGACTATGTCTGATCCAAAATATCTAAGTACCGGTAATAAGTCCCACCAAAAAGGATCATATAAACTAAATATTGATATCAGAATGAAATAATACAAATACTGATAGGTATACTAACAAGTAAAATATGTAAATTACTTAGCTGCTATTTTTCTAGTTAATGAACTTGGTTGATTTTGTTTATAGATGGCATTTTAACTCGGCATGTTAGCGTCTATTCCTGTCATATTTTATCTAAACTTTGACCAAAATAGCCTTTAAATGTTATTATTATACCATAAATAGTTATATACAGTATTCATTACTTATGTTACCAGTTAAGAAAAATAAGAATTCTAAACAAATGACTTTTCTCATCCCTAATCTGTGTGCTGTTTGTTTAATGACCCCTGCAGTAAAGTGTTTCATGCTGTCCCGCTCTCAGGTCTTGTTGTGTATTTTGGCTACGGGATCTGGCACAGTAAGGAGGGACTGCGGGAGCTGCAGCCCAAAGACATGGCCGCCCGCTACGTGGTCCTGCCCAGTGGCAGCCTGGTGGAAACGGTGCAGAACGTTCAGCCCGATGATCAAGTAGTCACAGCACAATACTTCAGCTCCTCCACTGCTCCGACTGCCGAAGAGAGCGCTGAAAAGAGATAATGGGCACGCTGCGAGTCACCAGTACAACTGCCTGATATTACCTGTTGTACACACGCTGTTCTCGTGTTTTTTCTGTGTCTCACTCCCTTTAAGTCTGTACTCGCTGCTCTGCACACCTATCTGCACCACCAGATGGGAAGCACGCTGTCTTACTGCTAAGCACACTTGTATATCTTGTAATAATCAGCTGTACAGTAGAGAACTTTTATTACTGCCCTGTCAACTCTTAACATCAGCGTTGTGTCATATCCTCCAAAACCAGTGCTTCTCTTGCAACCTGCCAGTTTGTCCAAATCCAGGTGCTTTTTTTGTTAACAGGGAGGAATCTTTTTGTTTTCCACATTTCCAATTTATATCTCTAGAGCGTAAAATATACATATTTTTGAATAGAAAACAACCCACCTTTTAAAAAGTATATATTTTAAGCAACAGTAAGCTACAGATCCTGCCTGGTGCCTGCTGAAGACAGTATTTATCCGTGTGGAGAATTGGTCTTAAAGGTCGTAAACTGCGCTCTTGTTTTGTCACTGGAATGCATTTCTTTTCTTTTTGTGAATTTCTAGGCCCTGTTTATAAATCTATGAACTTAGATGGGCTTTTTTTATGTTTGCCCACAAGAAACCCCTTAAATTAGAGGCAGAGGACTGCACAGATGTGTTTACATTTTTAACTTTTCATGTAAGAAATGTTATAATTTAATCATTAAAACTTATTGATTTCATCTCCTTTTGCTTTTTTTAGTAGTTAATGAAAAGTTTTTATTCCTATAATATAATTTATTTATTTTCCTATAATATTATTTATTTATTTTTCTACTAGTATTTATGTTTTCCATCTGAATATGTTCTTTTTTTTTCCATATTCTTTTGGCTTTTTTTTAATTTCCAGTCCCAGTTATGTGTATATCTATGTCAGAGTAACCTGTTCACTTTTGATGAAGCTGAACACTTTTTACATTCATCTCCTAAATCTCATCACATGATCCTACTTTTTCTTTCTTTTCTTTTTTTTTGAGTACTGTACACAATCTTGAACAGTCTTATTTCCCATACACCTTTATGGCCCCCTCTTTTTTTGATGGCATGCATCAAATATACAAGTACAAAGTAAATTGGAGCTTATATGACTGATTTATCAAAGACAATCTGAGGAATAACTACAGGTGGTCCCTGACTTACGAGCGAGTTCCGTACCTCCGAGTATCTCGTAAGGCGAAATCTCGTACGTCGGAACACGAAACACGTGTTCTCGTAAGTCCGGATTTTCGGTCGTAAATCGGGAAATTTATGCTAGCGCTACTACGAACACTTGTTTTTCATCACAAATGTTCATACTAGTTCATAAACATGCTCAGAAACTTATTTTCAAAAGGTTAGCTAACACACTTTCATCTAAAAACACATAAAAGTGCTGTATTTTTTGTATGTTCTTTACAAATTTACTGCTCGTTCGCCAGCTCGTAAGTCCGGAACCTCGTATGTAAGAGCACTCGTAAATCAGGGACCACCTGTATTTTTAGAAAGCGTCGGCAAGCACAAATCTGTTCATTGGGACTTTTGGAGCACAAATGTGATCAGGCAGGCATTGATTATGTTCAGCCTGAGCTCTGCTTCATCTCTGAGGCCTCCATAATCCCTGCAGATCTGCAGCGGTCTCTGTCGCCAGTCTGCCGCCTGATCTAGATTACAGAAGGCTATTCGTGTGAAAACACTCCCATGACATTGAGGAAAAATTCCCCAAATTTGCATTTGTTTCAGTAAATGAGGCTTTGTTTGATCCCAAATGTAAAAGCAGGTGAAACCGTCAGTTCAATTTTTTACGATTGCACTTTCAGTTTTACACATCACGTAAGAAACCAATGGCCTTAAACATGCAGAACCTGTTATCACTGCAGGGTGAGCTCATCAGTCTGATGAGTTCAATGGTTTTAGTTATTTAACTGGTAAACAAAAGCTATTCCAGTAAAAGTCTCCTTCTCTTGAACTGTCAAACCAAACAAATGTAGAATGTACAGAAGGAGGCATGTCGGCTTTGTTCCAAAAAGGAGTAAGGTTCGAAAATACTTTTTTTTACAAGTTTGCACAGTTTGTAAACTGTTGTGCAGTAGTTCTGTTTCACGGTTACGCTTTAGATGTCAGGGCTCGTCGTGGCATAAATTTATACTGTGGTGCTTTTAATGAGCTGAACGTTTTCACTCCAGCTCTTTCCGTCCTTGGTTTGTGTGCCAGGAAGCGCACGTCAGGGATCTGACTTCTCCTACACTCTACTCTGTATTTGCACATCCAACTCTGCTATCCTTCTGTTATATAATGTATGTTTGTGTAAACTGCAAAAGACAAAAAAATAAATAAATGTTTTGAAGCATCATTTAAAAAAAATCAGTTGTGGAATATTTTTAGTAGTTGTACTATTCAACATTTATTTAGACAGGTTAGTCTCATTGAGCCTCGGGGATTCATTTACAAGAGAGACCTGAAGAACTATTTGTAAGTATGGTGAATGTTTGCCGACACCTCCTCCCCCTGGACCCAAGATTCATCCCACCCAAACCAACTACCGGTAGGTTCTTCACCAGCCCAGGATGGACCTTTGAACCCAGCAACGTCTGTGGATCACACATGATACACCTGCTGATGTTCTTTGTAAAAGCTGCCACAGGTACTGAATGCTGATTGGTTGGCCTGCATGATACTCATCATTCATTCATTCAACCTTTATTTATACAGGTTAGTCTCACTGAGTCCCGGGGACTCATTTACAAGAGAGACCGTTCTCAACCTCAAATAGGTCAAGTTCCAATTTTTGCCTCAAAGCAACATCTTTCTTCTCTTTGGGCTATAGGTTTACTTCAAGTGTACACATTCACTTCTAATCATCTTTCACCATCCACATTCACCATAACTTCTTATAGTCCTATCTGAGTCAGCAGGTTGGTGAAAATGGAGAACTGGAGCTTGAAGATATAAACTGGTTTTGTTTAACAAAGTAGAGGCAGCCAGAAACCCAACTAACAGAAACAAAGAAAACAGGGAACATGGAGGAGGAAAAAGAAGGAGCACTGTGATGACGTGAGACTAATGCTGCTGAACTAAAAAGCAAGTAAGCACATAAAGAGACACTAATGAAACCTCAACAAACTCCTTGCAGATTACAGATTGGGGACAGGTGAGGGGGCAGCCTAAATGGAAAAACACTGAGGAAGCTGACTGAGTAAAAATAAGTTAATTTTTTTTACAAAAGAATGAAGATTTAAACCGAACAGGAAAACTCAGCAGAACCTAAAGGACAAAAATAAAACATAAACCACGAGGGAACAAAACTCAAAGATAAACTCAAGCAACTACATCAAATAACAGAAAACCAGACGATCTGTCAATAAACATCACATAAACAGTGACAAACTTCATTCAGGTGTGTTTTAATGTAATTATGATTTGCTGTGAAGAAAAAACTCCATATTTAATGTAATGGTATGGACTGTACTTATGTAGCATCTTTCTGTCTTATCGAGACACTCAAAGCTCTTTACAACACAATCTGCGTCCTCATTCACCCATTCAGACAGCACTCTACTAGATCTATACAAAGAATAATCAGTGATTTATCACATTCATACACTGATGGGACACACATCGGAGGCAATGAGGGGTTCAGTGTCTTGCCCAGGGACACTTCGGCATGTGACTGCTGGTGGAATAGAACCCTCAACTCTTGCATTGCAGGATGACTGCTCTAACCACTCAGCCACAGCCGCTCCAAGGGTAATTTATTAATTGTGATAATCATAAATTATACATTTATAGTTTTTCCTTCTTTCAAAGGTGGTGTTTTGAGGTTAGGTAATTTATTAATCATTCATAACGTCCATTCTATAACATAAACTCCTACATATTGTCTCCAACACACACACCTGCACCTTTGTCATGTTTGCAATTAAACTTCGCTGCACTCGTGGAATCTCACATGTTTTTCAAGTCTCAAAGTTGGAGGCAAATGCAAGAGCATCAGCTCAGCACCTGTTTCCATGGAAACTAGCTCTACGCTTGTGAATCAGCTTTCCAACAGAGAGACACACACGTGTGTGTTATTGTATCTTTGTGACACTCGAGGTTGTGCCAGCCACCGACTCACAACAAATGACTCATCTGCTGTGAAAGCCATGCACTCAGCCGTGTCCATGTTTGTTTGAGAAGCAGATCATATAACCTGAGAGCTAACACACAGCAGGCGCTGGTGTGTTATTTTACTGACAGTAAACTACAGCTTCACTACTCTGAGTTCACCAGACAAATTCAGAGTGGCATGGCTGGGAAATGAAGTGGGAGCAGTTTCAATTCCTTCATATAAAATGATAAATAAAATGTCTAATTAAAAAATGTTATGAATTACTGGTAATTGTTGGCATCTGCAGTAAGTATATTTTAAAACAGTGATGCACCTCGATTTGAATTTATTCACACTTGCACAGTTTAATTTTGTGAGTGTGAGTTTTAGCAACTCTGCAGAGTGAGCGTGTTAAATATTTGTGTACAACGTGAAGTGTGTTGAGGTGGAGGGTTTGAAGAAAAAAAATCCAAGAACAAAGGAAGACACTTGATCCTCTCACCTGCTGTCTACAAAACACTTGTGTGTGTGTGAGGGGGGCGGGGGCGCGCTGCTGTTTTTCTACTGGCACAAAACACAGGGAATAAGCATTTTTACCATCAATAATGTAAATAAGCATAAATAATAATAATAATGTAATAAGACTGTTGGAGTCAGTCTCCCCACTATCACAGACTTCTACACCTCCAGATACAGGAAGAGGGCCACCTGCATCATGAAGGACCCCACTCACCCAGCACACACTTTTTGCCCCGCTCCCCTCAGGAAGGAGGTTGAGGAGCATTAAGTGTAGAACCACTAGACTGAGGAACAGCTTCTACCCTGAAGCTGTTAGACTCATGAATAAATAACCAGAATAATCACTGTAAGAAAAAGAAGAAAAAAAAACTGTAATGCCATTTTAATTGGTGATGTGACTTATCCATGCTGCTGAACATGTCATGCTGCTGTATTCATTCATTCATACCCATCTGCTCACCACAGACTCATGTTTGGGCTGCTGTTGATACACGGTATTGTTTTACATCATTGTTGTTTTTTCATTCATTCAACCTTTATTTAGACAGGTTGATCCCAATGAGCCTCGGGGACTCAGTCACAAGAGAGACCTGATAATAATAATAATAATAATAATAAACTTTATTTGTATAGCACCTTCCTACAATGCCTTGCATTGACCAAGGTGCTTAACAGGATAAAAAGATGAATAAACTGGAACAATAAATCAATGAAAATAGAATAAGAAACAACAGCAATAAAAGAAGCAATGGAAATAAAAAATGCTACATACTAAAATAACACAAGTAATAAAAGTTACACGCTGAAAGCTTTTTTGAACAAGTGGAAATAAAAAGGCAATGGAAATTAAAAAAATGTTACATATTAAAATACCAGAAGTAATAAAAGTTACACACTGGAAGCTTATTTGAGCAAGTGGAAATAAAAAGGCAATGGAAATAAAAAATGCTACATACTAAACTACCAAAAGTAATAAAAGTTACACTGTGGTGGACCACTAGGGGGCTCTACTCACACCCAGTGGACCGAATGTGTTAAGGATGCTTTTATTGTGAAAGGTCCAGAGGACCGGATGTTATGTGGGTATATAAGGCGGAGTTGGGTGGTTTTCCCGCCAGTTTTAAGTAGGAGTGAATAAAGTGAAGACCTGCATCCCGTCTCCTGTGTCGTCTCTTCACCACCTCCTACAATTGGTGACCCTCGTGAGCTGAATATGTCGACGCATGAAGCTACAGCCAGCTCCCCTCAGCTGTCCCCTGTGGTGGAACCCCCACAGGCGGCCTCGCTCGCTTTTGCGGTGTCCGGCAGGATGCCGGACTTCTGGCTGAACGCCGCCCCGGCGTGGTTTGCACACGTCGAAGCGCAGTTCGCCCTTCGCGGGATTTCTTCAGACGACACCAAATACCATCATGTGGTTGCGGCGCTGGACCCACGGTCAGCCCAGCGGGTAATGAGCCTGCTCGAGGACCCTCCTGCACAAGGAAAATACGCCGCAATCAAGGAGCTCCTTCTGCAGCGTTATACACTTTCAGACGCGGAGCGCGCGGAGAAACTGTTTTCCTTCCCCGGTTTGGGCGATGGCACAGCTCTGGAGCTAGTGGAGGGCATGTTAGCCTTGCGGGGCTCAGGCGACTGCGAGTTCCTCTTCCGCCACCTTCTCCTCCGCAAGTTTCCGCCACAAGTGCGTAATGTCCTGGCCAACTCCACGCTTCTGCAGCAGAAGAATTACCGCGCGCTGGCCGGAGAAGCTGACCGCATTCTTCTAACGACAAGGACCTTCGAAGTCCAGATGGCGGCCCACGGATCTCCAGCAGCGCCCGAGTTTCAAGCAACGCCCTCAGCGCCGGACGAGCCATCGGTGGTAGCAGGGGTCGCTAGCCGCGGGCGGACAGGAGCCGCCTTTTGCTACTACCACAAGCGTTTTGGCGCCAAAGCACGACGGTGCGTCCCACCGTGCAGCTACAAACCTCAGGGAAACGACAACGCCAACGCACGCTAGCAGCCGCGGCCGTTGGCGACAAGGAAAGGCTGCTTTTCATCGAAGACTCGAGGTCGGGGAGGCGGTTCCTGGTGGACTCTGGTTCGCAGAAGAGCCTTGTTCCCCCGTCTGGCTCCGACATGTTGGCTGAAGGCTGCGGCCCGCAGCTAACCGCGGCTAACGGCTCACCCATCAAGACGTTTGGTGAAAGGTTGGTGACTGTTCGTTTCCATGAACGAGACTTCCAGTGGAACTTTGTGGTAGCTGCTAGCTCAGTCCCTATTTTAGGGGCCGATTTTCTTTGTGCTCACGGGCTCCTGGTTGATATGGCTAACAGACGTTTAATCGACGCGGTGTCCTTTTCGTCACTGCCTTGTGAGACGCGAGGAGCTGGGCCTCTAATGCATGCTAATTTTTTAGCTTCGGGTGATGTGTTTCAACGTTTATTGTCTGAGTTTCCCTCGCTGACTGTTCCTAACTTTGCCAACACAAACACAAAGCATGGGGTTGAACATTATATTCCCACAACAGGTCCCCCGGTGTTCGCACGTGCACGCCGCCTCGATGCTACTAAGCTAGCAATAGCACAGGAAGAGTTTGCTAACATGGAGCATTTAGGCATCGTGCAACGCTCAAACAGCCCGTGGGCCTCCCCCCTGCACATGGTGCCCAAAGCAGACGGCAAATGGCGTCCATGTGGGGATTTCCGCCGCCTTAATAACATCACGGAGAACGATCGTTACCCCATCCCCCACATCCAGGATTTCTCAGTGCACCTGGATGGGACCTCTATTTTTTCAAAAGTAGATTTAGTACGGGGGTACCACCAGGTTCCTGTGCATGTGGAGGATGTCCCTAAGACCGCTGTGATCACGCCTTTCGGCCTGTTTGAGTTTTTGCGCATGCCTTTTGGTCTTAAAGGTGCAGCACAAACATTTCAGCGGTTGATGGATTCAGTACTAAGGGGTCTGTCCTTCGTATTTGTGTATCTGGACGACATCCTGGTGGCTAGCAGCTCAGCTGACCAGCACATGTCCCACCTCCGTGAGGTTTTTCAGCGCCTAGCAGCACATGGCCTGATTGTAAATACAGCAAAATGCCAGTTTGGACTGCCAGTCATTGACTTTTTGGGCCACCGCATTTCTGCAAGTGGTGCCGTCCCGTTACCAAACAAAGTGCAGGCGGTGTCAGATTTTCCACAGCCCCAGTCTGTTAAAGCGCTACAAGAATTTTTGGGAATGGTGAATTTCTATAACCGTTTCCTCCCCAGGGCAGCACAACTGCTGCGCCCGCTCTATGGAGCGCTGAAAAAGAAAAAGCCCAACGACAGTGTTGACTGGACACCAGAACGCCTACAGGCATTTGGTGATGCTAAAGCTGCACTGGCCACTGCTGCCCTTCTGGCCCATCCATCCCCGGCGGCACAAATAGCTTTGACAACAGACGCATCTGATGTCGCGGTGGGGGCTGTGTTAGAACAGCAGGTGTCAGGAGTTTGGCAGCCGCTTGCATTTTACAGCCGTACGCTGCGGGACAATGAGCTTAAATACAGTGTTTTTGACAGAGAGTTGCTGGCGCTTTACCTAGCTACACGCCATTTCAGGTTTTTCCTGGAAGGCCGCCAGTTCACTGCATACGTTGACCACAAACCCTTGGTGTTTGCCATGTCGAAAATTTCTGACCCCTGGTCTGCCCGCCAGCAACGCCACCTCGCAGCGGTGTCTGAATTTACTACAGACATTCAGCATGTGGCTGGAAAGTCCAACGTGGTGGCCGACTGTCTCTCCCGGGTGCTGATCTCCCCCGTGTACGTGGGCATCGATTTTTCTGCCATGGCTGCGGACCAACGTAGCGACGCAGAAATACTCGAGCTCCAGTCCGGGCCCACGGGCCTCGAGTTGGAGGAACGGCAGGTGAATGACGGAGGTCCTCTCCTGCTCTGTGACGTTTCTACTGGCAGGCCCCGCCCCCTGGTTCCAGTTTCATGGCGACGCCGCGTTTTTGACTCCTTGCATTCCCTTTCTCATCCAGGGGTTAGAGCATCGGTGAAACTGGTCAGTTCAAAGTTTGTTTGGCCCGGTCTGCGTAAAGCGGTTAAGGAGTGGGCAGCAGCGTGTGTCCCATGTCAGCGTGCTAAGGTTGACAGACACACCAAAGCACCTTTGGAACCTTTCCCTATCCCTAGTCGGCGGTTTGACCATGTGCACGTGGACCTGGTGGGCCCTCTGCCTCCATCACAAGGTTTTACTCATCTGCTGACTATGATAGATCGGACCACCAGGTGGCCTGAGGTGGTTCCTCTGACATCCACAACGGCTGCAGTGGTGGCCCGGGCATTTTTGTCTACCTGGGTTGCACGTTTTGGCCCCCCTTCAGACATTACATCAGACAGGGGCCCGCAGTTTGTTTCTGAGCTTTGGTCTACCATGGCCAAGGGCCTGGGGACGAACGTTCACAGGACCACAGCTTACAACCCTCAAGCTAATGGTTTGTGTGAACGGTTTCACAGGTCATTGAAAGCTGCACTGCGAGCTGCATTGACCGGTGACAACTGGATTGACCGTCTTCCCTGGGTGTTGTTAGGTTTACGTACCGCAACCAAAGAGGACCTGAGCTCTTCCCCGGCTGAACTGGTTTACGGTCAACCTGTGCGCGTCCCCGGTGAGTTTTTACCTGAGGTACCCTCACCACAGTTCGCCCCGCCGTTGCAACATTTTTCGTCTCAGGAGGACTCCGTTCGTGTCCCTGGACCGGTACACCATTGTTTACCTCAGTCATTTGTCCCTAAGAGTCTGGAGTCCTCTAAATTTGTTTTTGTCAAACACAATGCACACAGGACACCACTACAGCCTGTGTATGATGGACCGTTTCGGGTTCTTCAGCCAGGCCCAAAACATTTCCTTTTAGATTTAGGGGGTCGTACTGAGACTGTCTGTATCGATAGGCTTAAACCGGCTCATGTTGTGTCAGATGATCAGGTTGTTACGGCCCAGGCTCCTCGCAGGGGCAGACCTCCATCCACGTTGCTAACGGATTGCGGCCCTCCTTCCAGAGACTCTCAACAACCATTGGAGCCTGAATCTTCTGCAGCCCCTCATCGTCACCCCCCGCTTCATCAAACTGGTTCTGCGGGGCCCAGGTTCAGCCGTTCTGGGCGTTTAATCAAACCTAAAACGCGGGACTAGTGATGGACCTTACTGGGTGTTCTGGGGGGGCGTGTGTGGTGGACCACTAGGGGGCTCTACTCACACCCAGTGGACCGAATGTGTTAAGGATGCTTTTATTGTGAAAGGTCCAGAGGACCGGATGTTATGTGGGTATATAAGGCGGAGTTGGGTGGTTTTCCCGCCAGTTTAAGTAGGAGTGAATAAAGTGAAGACCTGCATCCCGTCTCCTGTGTCGTCTCTTCACCACCTCCTACAACACACTGAAAGCTTTTTTACACACTGAAAGCTTTTTTGAACAAGTGGGTCTTCAGTCTGGTTTTGAACAGAGTCAGATCAGAGGTGGCACGCAGCTCAAGGGGGAGGCTGTTCCAGGCTTTTGGGCCGGCAACAGAAAATGACCGGTCTCCCCATTGTTTGTACCTTGAGCGAGGCACCTCCAGCAGGTGTTGACTGGCAGAGCGTAAATCTCTGCCGGGCTGATGGGCTTTCAAAAGTTCTGAGATGTACAGAGGAGCAAGTCCATTCAGAGCTTTGAAAACAAACAGGAGCAGCTTGAACTGTATCCTGAACTGAACCGGGAGCCAGTGTAGAGAGGACAGGACAGGAGTGATGTGTTCATATTTTCGTGTGTTGGTCAAAAAGCGCGCGGCAGAGTTCTGTACAAGCTGTAAACGGGAGATGGAGGATTGATTAATACCAACATACAAAGCATTACAATAGTCAAGTCTGGAGGTCACAAAGGCATGGATGGCCTTCTCCAGATCACCACGGCTGAGAAATGACTTGACTTTGGAGAGCAGTCGGAGCTGAAAGAAGCTGGTCTTGACAACAGAACTGATCTGTTTATCAAACTTTAAGTTGGAGTCAAGCTGCACTCCAAGATTTCTGACCACCGGGTTGAAGTGGGGGAGGGGGAAACCAACACTGGGACTGGGAAGGATGTTGCTGGTGTCACCAGGTGCACTAAATAAAATGCATTCAGTTTTATCTGTGTTTAGGTGGAGGAAGTTTTGAGAGAGCCAGTGCTTAATGTCATTTAAGCAGTTGACAAGAGTGTTTGAACTGGGTGAGGGGTTGGGAGTGACTGGCAGATAGATTTGTAAATCGTCTGCATACATGTGAAAAGACAGGTTATGACGTGCAATGATTGATCCTAATGGCAGCATGTAAAGAGAGAAGAGGACTGGCCCTAGAATAGATCCCTGTGGTACGCCAGAGGTCAGAGGGGTTGATGAAGAGGAGGACAGATCGCCTATCATGACAGAAAAAGTTCTCCCAGACAGGTAAGATTTGAACCACTCAAGCACAGCTCCCTGGAGGCCAACCTGCTGAGACAAGCGGTTGATTAGTACCTGATGGTCGACGGTGTCAAAAGCTGCTGAGAGGTCTAACATCACCAGCAGAGCAGGGTTTTTTGCATCCAGGGACAGAAGAA
>JBBPBX010001700.1:34870-48845 GCA_038048925.1 Garcialebias charrua | reverse complement strand
TTGCACTGTGAAAGTTTAAAGAGCATTTTTTGTCATTTACAATGGAACAAAAACATGCTCACAAATGCTGTCATACAAACACCAACACTATAACTGAACAAAAAATGATCTTAAGTAGTCGCTTATGAATGGACACAATCATGAGGGGAAACAAAATCAGCTCCATTGTATAAGGCTTACAGATAGACATATCTGCAGAGGCCACCGACAGCTGATGTGGTTTCACTCGTAACCACTCTGATGAAATATTTATAGCGAAACAGCTCCGACACCTTGAGTGGTTTCCAGTTACAACCGAATCATTGTAGGTGAGGTAAGAGCCAGATTTCTGCTGACGGGATCGGCAGTTCTTCTCCCTCGTTTCCACACAAAACAACAAACAGACACAAAGGCCTCCATTCATTTTTGATGGACGGCATTAATTAATAACCCCAGCCTGACCTCATTTTGTTGCGCTGGTTTCCTCAGGTGAGTGGAGCAGAGCAAGAATAAAGGTCTGAAGCTGTTCTTTCCTCCACAGAGGGAGCAGAAGGATGAGAGCGACAGTGTGAGGAGAAAACGCTGCGATAAAGCAGCCAGTCAAGAGGAAGAGTGAATTCAGGGTTATCATACGAAAAATAAAGCGCGTCGCTGGGGAAGGATGCCAAAAATAGGTGCTATATCAGAAACCAAAAGGGGCATTTCCCTGATGTAAGGGGAAAGAGGGTGTGGCATAGAAAGCTATGAATAGCTAAGAAAAAAACAAGTGCTTGATAAAGTTCCAGGAGAAAATAAGCCCTTATTCACATAAGAATGATGTCGGCAAAGACTCCAACCATCACCTTGGTGGTAAAAAAAAAAAAAAAAAAAACATGCCTGGACTGTGTCATGCTGTTCAGGTTGTGTTCCCCAAGTCAGACTTCTGTCAGATCTTGCAGAGGTCTAAACTTCCTGTGCGTTAATGTTGGACAGATGGGTGAATAATGGAACATGATGCTAAAACTGAACAATAAAAAGGCACTTTTGAATATAACAATGACTACAATGTTGGGTTATAAAAGCTCCTAATTTTGTGTTACAATTGAAAAGTTGTTGATCATACAAAAAAAAATCATTCTTATATGAAAGCATCTTATGAATTACAAACTTGCTGCCATCTTTGACATGCACCGGTAAATACTTAATTGAGTCTTGGTCTCTCACTGTCTCAGGAGTAAAATGGCCTTCCTTTCTCTGAGCCTGGACGTTGGCTGAGCTTGGCCAGCTGGGTGGGCGATGGGGGGACGTCCTGTCTGCTGTAGGGACCTTTGGACTGACTCAGGGCCTGACTGTGGTCTCTGCCTTGGCTGTAGATGCTTCCAATGTAGGCATCCTGCGCAGGAGATGGCCTGTCTTTACTGGCCTCTTGTTCCCTGCGTCTTTGCTCCTGCCTCAGCAACTCCTGTGTCTCTAGGAGGACGCGGGCGTTAAAGTTAGCTGTTCCCAGGTAGCCGTTGCGGGAGCTCTGGCCAACCGAGTGCCGAGAGTTTTCTCTGGATGACCTGAATCCCTCAGATGAAGTGTACCATGAGTCCTGGGATGCAGTACTGTGGTTCTTTCGAGGCTGCCTAAAACAAAAAGAGACACAAAAGGGTTAATTGTACTGTTCAGTTTATCTTTAAATGAGTATGTCAATCCTTCTGAAGTGCCTGTTAGATGTCTAGATTAGAGAAATAACATGTTTAATGTCCTGATGCATGCTCAATAATCCAGGTAGATGTTTAAACTCTGTAGTCCCTTTAACTTTGTGACAGTTTTGTTGTTGTTGTTGTTATTGTTGTTTTCTTTTCTTTCTTTTTTTGTGGGTGGGGGATTCCCTTCCTTTCTTCCCCCCTTCCTCTCTCCCTCCCTCCCTTCCTTTCTGCCTTCCTTCAACCTTCTCGCTGAGAGGCGGCAGCTCTATCAATGTGCCACCGTTAGATTTATTTTCCACAACCAACTACAGTAGTCACTCTTTTAAAGCTACTCAGCCTGAATTTAAAATATCAAGGCAGCATGGTGGCGCAGGTGATACAGCTGCCGTCTCCCAATGAGAAGGTTGCCAGTTCAAATCCTGGCCGGAACCTTTCTAGGTGGAGTTTGCATGTTCTCTCTGTGCTGTGTAGTTTTCTCCAGGTCCTCCAGTTTCCTCCCACAAACCAAAAACATGCATGTTAGACTGATTGGTAACTCTAAATTGTCCCTATGTGTGAGTGAGAGATGGAATGGTTAGTTGTCTCTGTGATGAATTGGAGACCTGTCCAGGGTGTCCCCCACCTCTCACACAGTGATTGCTGGATATGGGCACCAGTGACCCCTGCGGCCAGAAAAGGAAGAAGCGGGAAAACATATGGATGGATGGATGAAAATTAAAATACTTGAAGCTCTTTAAGGGTCTTTTGTTTAGGGAAAAAAAATTCCACATTTCTTCTTCTTCTTCTTTCTCTCTTGAGGAGTCTCCACAGCGAGTCATCCTCTTCCATCTCACTCTGTCCTCTGCATCCTCTGTCCTCACTCCAACTACCTCCATGTCCTCTAACTGCATCCATATATCTCCTCTGTCTTTTTCCTGGCAGCTGCATTTCTAACATCCTTCTACCAATATACCCACTGTCCCTCCTCTGGACATGTCCAAACCACTGTCCCTCCTCTGGACATGTCCAAACCACTGTCCCTCCTCTGGACATGTCCAAACCACTGTCCCTCCTCTGGACATGTCCAAACCATCTCAGTCTGGCCTCCCTAACTTTATCTCCCAGTTGTTCAACATGTGCTGTACCTCTGATGATCTCATTCCTGATCTTATCCATCCTTGTCACTCCTAAGGAGAACCTCAACATCTTCATTTCTGACACTTCCAGTTCTTTCTCCTGTCTTTTTGTTCGTCTCTGTCTCCAGACCATACAACATAAACTTAAAGACACTCTGACTCTGACTCTGATAGCTGGTCTCACAACTTTCTCCTTTCTCCACAACTAAAATTTCCAAATTTCAATAGTTTAAATATCCACAACATGTTTTTTTGATGGCACTATATTTATTTTGGGGGGGACATTTTCCCCACATTGGTATGCCCAAAATGAATTTTCTTCACTTATTTTTAAAAATCTATTCCAGTCCAATGTTTAAGACACTCCAGGGGCCTCATGTACAAAGACTTGCGTAGATTTCTTACTGAAAAGTAACGTACGGACAAATCCAGAAAAGTGTCCACGCACAAAAAAATCCAGATTTATCAAACTGTGCGTACACCGGAATCCACGCACATTCCTTATGTACAACACAATCAACGTGGAATTGAGCGCACATGAGAGAGTGGCCGACTCCGCCCTTGACACGCCTCCGTATGAATATGCAAAGTCATTCAAATATGCCATGCACGACAGGAATGTCGTCTCTGCTCCATTGCAAATCATGTCGGAACGTGGAAAAAAGAGGAACTTCACGGACTGTGAACAGAAATCACTTCTGAGTGAGGCAGAGAAGCACGGAAAAAGGCTTCATTCGGCACGCACAGTGCAAAACAAACCATCCACTTTTAAATAAGAAGTTGACCAAGCTGATCTAACATGCCTGTATAGCTTAGTGGCGAACGCGCCCGCCCTTCGTCCCAAAGGTCGTGAGATCGACTCCCGCTTGGTACAATGTTTTTTTTTTTCATTCCGGATTTAAAGACCACAGGAAAACTATTGAATGAAACAACAAGAAATAGAACAATACATGAAATGAAAGGAAGCAGACGATTTATTGTTTTGTAAATAGTTTTCATGTGTATTTCAATCTGGAACGAAAAGAAAAAGAAAAACGTTGTACCATGCGGGAGTCGATCTCACGACCTTTGGAACTAAAGGCAAGCGCTTTACCCACTGACCTAAACGTAGGCGTGTTAATACAGCTTGGTTAACTTCTTATTTAAAGAAATTACATCTCATTGTTGTCAATATTGTTGCCACTATCTGGCGCATGCTTTTATATCCACTCATCTAATTGCGTCCATGTGGATGTAATAATCGTTAATCATGTGTGTTTGGTGGGATTTATGATTGTTTTCATATCATGGACACAGTTTCACAGATCACCTGTAAGTGTCGCCAAAGGAACAATAACCACAGAAACGTGCGTACGCAAGGAGGGGAGCAGCCGTGGATTTGTACGTGGAAGCGCAGATATTCCCGTTCATATCAGATTTGATACATACGCCACTTTGCGTGGAAAGTGACGTGCGCAATGTTTTTGTGCGCACGCATGGTTGATACATGAGGCCCCAGCACACCAGACCTTTCAGATCCAATCAAACTTACATAGGTTGCTTGGTGGCAACCCATGTTTTTAAATTATAATCATGGGCACCAGTGAGCTCCACGATCCAAAAAGGAAGAATTGGGTAAAGATAAAGGATGGATGGATGAAGTGTTTTATTTTATTTATTTAAACTACTCTACCTGTAGTAGGAATGCTAGTTTCAGATTTCTTATTTGCTTTTACTGATCCAGATATAGAGCAAGCTGCAGGACCATGGTGCACCCACTAATGACGTCCTGCTTTTGGAGAAAAGAACGGGCGTAAACTAGTCTGAGCTCTTGTGCATTGAATTCAGCAGCCTGCATGCAACCAGTACACAATCTGTGCCTCATTTACACATTCATACAGCACTCTACTAGATCTCTACAAAGCTAATTGCACAAATCATTCTAAAAAGATTAATCAGAGCTTTGAGATCAGATTCATAAACTGATGGGACACCTATAAGAGGCAATGAGGGGTTCAGTGTCTTGCCCAGGGACACTTCGGCATGTGACTACTGGTGGACTTGAACATCCAACACTTGCACTGGAGGATGACTGCTCTAACCACTCATTCACAGCCGCCCAGAAAGGAAGAGAAGAGAGGCAGAACTCCAAAGCAAGCACAGCAAGAAATGGGGCATCTCCTCCAGGCTGAGTGAAATATTTACTCTTGTAAATTTTTACAGAGATAGTGACACATAAAAAAAGGATCACCAAAGCTATTATGAAAAAATCAACTTATAGGCATAGCGGTTAAAAAAGAAAAGAAAGTTTACGGAGAGGAACACATTATTGTATACTTTAAAAAATATGATTTTTTTTTCTAAACAAGATTTCCCCTATGGTACATGTTCCCCCAAAGGATTACGAGAGAGTAATACAATTACTGTGAGGTTACAAGAGCATTTGAAAATATTTTTACAAAAAAAATAAAAAAAAACAGAATGATTTTTCTGTTTTCTTTCTTGTATGGCCTCCCTTCTCCCCTTACAGCCTTCCTCTCCACACCATTATTATGAAATATTTATTCTAGTAATTAACTAGTGGAGTTTTTTTAATAGGATAGAAAGAAAGGAAAGACAGAAAGTAAGACTACAAAATATAAGAATAATACATAAAGAGAGCACAAGGCAAAACACCCGACCACTGTCTGTAGACCTGCAAAGAACATGACAAAACACAACAACAAAATACATATGCATAAAGACCTTAGAATATTCATGGCTTTGCAGGAAATTTCTATATATACCCATACCTACACATATACATGCATACACATGTATATGTATTCACATACACATCTACACATCTACATACGATACCTACATATGCATCCCTGCATCTATTTGTGTGTGGTTGAGAGCATGCATAAGTGTATAAGGCTTCTCTAATAGAACATTTAATAGTGACTGTGAAGCAGCAGAGACCCGGCCCCCAAGACCCGAGGTAGACAAATGGGGGACCAGAGTCCAAGACCCCAAGAGTGACCCAGAGCGCAGAGCCCCCAGGGCCACCCACACAGGACAAACCACTCGCCTACCCCTCAGATCGGACCATAGGGGAGAACCGGAAGAACCCCATCAGCGACCACACGTAGAAAAATCTAAACAAAAATGAAGTACCGTATTCGTCGCTGTATTATACGCTCCTGTATATAATATGCTTTGTTAAATTATTGACAATAAACCAGAAAAAAAACTTACATAATACGCTTCAGTGTTTAATACGCATCTATTATACGTCACCGCTACGCGACGCGTCAGCGCCTCATTTGCCCTGCTTAAAATGGCGGCCACAGAAGCGGGCGAGCACCGAAGGACTTTACAACAAAACACGGTAAAAACTATTATTTCTTTACGAAAAAAAATATATTTCTTAGCTGACTTTATAGCAAATGGGCTCCTGAGCTTAACAAAACTAACGAAATGTTCAAATCAGCTGGATTTAAAAAAGTAGTTCGCCGATTTGCATTCAGGCGGGTCGGACGCTTTCTTTCTTTAAATTTAGCTAAATAAACGCTTAAAAAATATATTTCTTAGCTGACTTTATAGCACACGGGCTCCTGAGCTTAACCAAATGTGAAATCAGCTGGATTTAAAAATCTGCGGTGTGGTTTATGAGTTACGGTATCTTGCTAACAAAAACGGCTAACCTCACAGCTAAATACAGCTACATCCAGAGCAGGGGGCGGGCAACGACAGAGTCAGTCCGACCAGAGGAGGATTTTTTCGGACACATGAGCTAGAAACGGTCTGGAAGTGTCTCCCTAGCGGACAAAAGTGGTACTGCACCATTTTTTGCCCAAAATGAAAAACAGCGATATCAGAGCGAAAAATGGGTCTAAAAATATGGGAAAAAATCCATAGATAATACGCTTCGGTGTATAATATGCAGGACATTCAAATGAGCAAAAAAACCTGCGTATTATATACCGACGAATACGGTAATGTCTTCTGGACAGGTAAAAAAAAAAACTATAGAAATGTTTCATCTTTTATCCAAAAGACTTAGGGGCCGTTTACACGGCGCGCATTTTGAGTTAAACCGCTCCTTTCTCTCTGCGGTTCTGCTGATCATTTACACGACACCACTTTCCCCCCTCTTTGAATCCAGAGGTTTCTGAACCCACCTTCCAGAGTGGAGGTTTTTCGCTGACCCCCCGTTGATAACATAAACATCTCCCGCTGAGCTTTTGTGCGTAGCACACACGCGCGGACAGACGGCATTTCTATCAACAACAATGGCAGTGGACACACACCGCTTTCTGAACTACGACTGATGGAATATATTTTGAGTCTCATATTTAATAATCTACACTTGAATGCAGCTGCATCTGTGTTAGAAGAGACACAGCTGGATCCAGTTCTAATGTCACTGTTTATTGAATGAGGCAGGCAGAGATTTCACGTGTCACGCTGCACTATAACATACTAAATGTGTTAAAAATAATAACAGTTTAACAATAATAAACAATATTTATGTTAGCGTGGGAGATATATAAAGTTTTCTGAGCTAAATGAAGCTATCTGGACTCATTACAGTACATCATTTATATGATGCGTAACATGCTGCTTGTTATTAAAGTTGAAAATAAAGACACCAGGATTATTTTGTATTAATTTATTTATTCAACACCACAAACTGTATGTCACACAAACACTGATAATTGAACTGAACACACTATTAAAACACGTTAACTGAACCGTAACTATGTTAATGAACTGGACTCTGCTCTGTTTTCATCCTGGATACTGGTCCCACATCCGAACTGGTTTGTTTGGTGAAACGACAGCTTCTAAACCTCGCAGGAAAAGAATAAAAATATAAACTCAGTTGGTTGTTGTGTGATCAAATTAAACACAAGCAAACATTATTAAGAACCTTGATTTACCTGCTGTAAATCAACTGATTATCACGGACTAAAGTCCGACATCATCACTCGGTTCTGGTCCACTCAGCGACTGGTGTGGAGCTTGTTAGATGAAGCGGGTCCCGCTTGGCGTCAAATCTGTCGACTCTTATCCAAAATTCTGCTTTAACTTGTTGTTACGTTGTGTTAGCTTAACTTTTAGCGTAGAGGAAAAGAGCAGACTGAAGTAGCATGCATGCGCATTAGGTGAATGTTAAAAGTCACAGCGCCAACTAATGACTCGGCATGGTAACTACAGCAGATTCATGAGAAACCTGAGGACCCATGTAAACGCAGAATTCGTCCGTGTCAACGCAGATCTTTTTCCTCTAATTAACATACCCAAAACCTCCATTTCCCCCCATCGTGTCCGTATAAACATGGCCTTATTCAGCCTGAGGAGCTGCGTTAAACTCAATCTTATAAATAACACCTTCTCATAGTGGATCAACCAGTTTATTGTTGATATCCAGAACTAGCTGTTCACACCATAAAGGAGGACCATCAGCCTAATGATGGATTGTTAGCACCCTGATGGGTGTTTGCTATTAACAGAGGGCTGAGTGATACTAGCAATAACAGCGTTGTAAGAGGGGGACAGTTGAACACGGAGGCCTCCACCCCTGTTTAATAATACCATACCATACCATACCATTTTATTTATAAAGCACTTTAAACAGGAACAAGTCCACACCAAAGTGCTGGACAAACAAACACGCAACAGGCAACACAGACAATGAAGTACAACACGAAAAACATAAAAACATTGCAGATCATAAATCAAACGATCCAATACAAATCAGCTGGCATTGAAAGCGATGGAGTAGTAGTGAGTTTTTAACCGGGATTTGAAAACCGAGAGGGAGGGGGCCTGTTTGATGAGCAGCGGTAACTCGTTCCAGAGTCTTGGGCCTGCTACAGAGAACGCCCTGTCACCCCTGCGCTTAAGGCGAGTTTCTGGAACTATTAAGAGTACCTGATCCTCTGACCTCAAAGCACGTGGAGGGACATATGGGTGTATCAGATCCGAGAGATAGGCGGGGGCGAGACTGTTCAGCGATTTGTAGACATACATGAGAATTTTGAATTGGATTCGAAGATGAACCGGTAGCCAGTGAAGGGAGGCCAAGACTGGTGTAATGTGCTCTCTTTTGCGTGTGCTGGTTAAAAATCGGGCAGCTGCGTTCTGAACCAGTTGTAATCGTGCAATGGTGGCTTGACTGACGCCAAACAGAAGTGAATTGCAGTAATCAAGCCTAGATGTAATGAATGCGTGAATCACTGTCTCCAGGTTGTTTTTGGATAATATGGGCTTCAGCTTAGACAGACGCCTCAGCTGGAAAAAACAGGATTTGACGATCATGTTTACATGACTGTTGAGTTTCATGGCAGGATCCATTATCACTCCCAGATTTGTGACTTTTTGTTTTTCGGACAGGGGTAGAGCAGACAGGTCAATGCAGTGGTTTGAGGTTGTGTCATTGGGAAGGAACAATATGGCTTCAGACTTCTTATCATTGAAGCTTAAGAAATTTAAAGCCATCCAGTCCCTGATGTCAGCCAGGCAGTCGAGCAGAGGTTGAATAGAGCCTGTACCATTTTGTCTTAGGGGGAAGTAGATTTGACAGTCATCAGCGTAGAAGTGGAAAGGTATATTGTGTTTCCGGAAAATAGCACCGAGTGGCAGCAGGTATAAGGAGAACAAGAGAGGACCCAGGATGGACCCCTGCGGAACCCCCCATTTAAGAGCCGCCACTGCAGAAGTAAAATCATTGATGGACACACAAAAAGACCTGTCAGAGAGGTAGGATCTGAACCAGTTTAGGGCTGATCCTGAAATGCCCACCCACTGCTCCCACCTAGCAATGAGGATCTCATGGTCGATGGTGTCGAATAATATAATATATATAATAATAATGGATGGTTTCTTTTCACAAAGATGGCCTCCTTTACTCCTCTCTAAAACCATTGTTCCTCTCTATCAAGGATGTGAACATCTTCATCCCTGAAAGAGTGACCTCTGGCCTGGAGATGAGTGTAGACCGCAGAGTCCTGACCTGATGATGTTGATCTTCTGTGCTGGGCCATCCTTTTGGCCAGTGGCTGTTTAGTTTCCCCGATATAAGACTGATCACAGCCCTCCTGACACTGAACAACATACACAATATTACTCTGTTTGTGCCGGGGGACTGGATCTTTGGGATGAACCAGTCTTTGCCATAATGTATTTTGGGGTTTAAAAGCCACTGGGACGTTGTGTTTAGAAAATAATTGTCTCAATGTTTCTGAAACTCCTGCAGCATACGGAATGACCACTGGTCTGGGTCTGGGTTCCTTCTTTTCACCTGATGGCTGGCTGGAGTCCTGTTTGGGTTTCTTCTCTGATTTCAGGAAGGCCCAGTTAGGATATCCACATTGTTCCACATTGTTATTAGATCAACCGTATTTAATGAATTCTAAAAGAGCTTTGCTGTTACAGAGAGTGTTCCCATTTTCATATATTGTGAGCTCAAAAGAGGACATGGGGTTGCGGTATTCATTTAAAATAAAGCAGAGTGAAGAGAAGAAGGATATTTTTTTTAACCATGACTGGATTCAGTGACATAAAACCTGACACGCGAGGGACGGAAAACAAACTGCCGAGGTCTGAAACGCCCACAGGACAATTAGTTCCACATAGTAAACAAACACAAAAGCTAAAACCTCCCTGAGAAAAATGTTGGCTTTTATCCATTTAACTTAGGGCCAGTTTACACGGCGCGTATTTTGAGTGTAACCGCTACTTTCTCTTTGCGACTTTGCTTATCGCCTACACGACGCTGCTGGCCCCCCTCGATGACACCGATACTTTTCTGACCCTGCTCTCAAGGTGGAAGTTTTTCGCAGACCCCCCGTTGATAATGTAAACATCTCCCGTGGAGCTTTTGTTTGAACACATGCACGCAGCACGCACGCGCAGACAGCCGGCATTTTAACAATGGCGGTGGACTGGACAGTGGACACACGCACCACTTTCTGAACTATAGCTGATGGAATATATTTTGATTCTCATATTTAATTATTCTACACCTTACCTGCATCTGTGTTGGAAGAGAGCCAGCTGCCTGGATCCAGTTGTCTGTTAACGAGGCAGTCGGACATTTCACGTGTCACGCTGCACTATAACATACTAAATGTGCTATATATTAACAGTTTAACAATAATAAACAGTATTTATGTTAGCGTGGGAGATATTTACATTTATCTGAGCTAAATGAAGCTATCTGGACTCGTTACGTCATGCCTAACATGCTGCATGTTGAAAATGAAGACACCAGGTTGATTTTTAATTTATTTATTTATTCAACACCACAAACTCATGTCACAAACACTGAGAATTAAATTGAACACTTTTTAAAACACGTTAATCGAACTTTAATGAACTGGACTCTGTTGTTTTCATCCCACTGGACCCACATCCGAACCGCCGGTCCGCTTCGTGGAACAGCTTCGACCTCGCAGGAAAAAAATAAAAATAAAACCTCAGTTGGTTGTTCTGTGATCGAACTAAACACAAGGAAAGATTATTAAGAACATCGTTTACCTTGTAGCGCTGCTGTAAATCAGCTGATTCTCACGGACTAAAGTCAGACATGTTGACTCGGTTCCGGTCCAGACGTCCAGTCAGCAACTGGTGTGCAGCGGCCCCACTTGGTGTCAGATCTGTTGACTCTTATCCAAATTCCAGCTTTAACTTGTTGTTAACTTGTTGACAACAACTTGTAGTAGCTGAACTTTTAGCCAGAGAGGAAAACAGGCTGCCTCGTGTGCTTTGTTTACCTCAGGCAGGCAGCAGTGGCGCATGCGCAGTAGTGAAGGTTCCAAAGATCACAGCGCCATCTACAGGCCCAGCATGGTAACTACAGTAAATTCATGAGTACGGGGGGTGGGGGGGAGAGAGTCGTATCCACAGAATTCGCCCATGTCAACGCAAAACTTTTCACCTAATTAACATACCCAAAAGTTGCGTTTCCCCCACACAGTGTCCGTGTAAACAGGGCCTTATTTTGGGAGATGCAGATGGGTGCACTCACAGAGCAGACAGAGTAATGGCAGGCCTTACAGCGTTATCGGCCTTCTACTCATCTTCAGCCCCATCACACTGACAGGACAGCATGCACAAGTTTCGCTTTAAAAAGATTAAATAAAAAGACACCCAACGTGTCCTCCTTTCCAGAAATTAGCGTTGAAAAGCCTTCATTGGAAAGATTTTTTTTATTTTGACTTTAAATCTTCTGCTCCATTATTAGGGTCCATTAAGGTCTGACGTGCGATGGAAGACATGTGACAGTGTGTTTTGCATCATAGGTGCTAAGAGAAATCCCCTTCACAGTCCAGTGACCCGTTGTGTGCTTAAAAGGTTTCTTTGGACTCATAGGTTAAGACTCCAGAAGACGATAAGGACTCAGGAAATTTTTAGGACAAAACACATGCATTTCTTCTTGCTCTAAATCTCATTCCAAAAAGAAACAAATTAAACAGGCATTTTAATTTAAATTTCAAAGATGGCAGTTATAGCCACAATGAATAGGATACAGCCAATGTATATTGTGCATTCAAAAATACAAAAGACCTAGGTTTTATGATTAAAATCCATGATCGGCTGCACTACATACCACGATAGTGCTCATATGAAAATTAAAATTGTCAATATATTTCAACAGTTTGTTATCTAATTACATTACTTACTTTTTCTTCACTAGTTCTCTAACAAGGCACATGCATTCCTTCCCACTCCCTGTTTTCCTCCTGCTTTTTTGCTCTCTGTCTGTGTATCGGAGCAGCTCCTACTTTTTACGCATCTCCTGAAATGGAAACTACTGTTTTGGATCTGACCAAATGGGCTTTCGACGTGTATTACAAAATCTTTTCAACAAAGTGACAGGGTCCTGGAGAACCCTCATCTGCTCGGATGAGATGCATGCAGCTGGATATATCTCTGGAGGGGATGTGTTTACCTCTGCTATCGACCGAGGATATCAAAATTGCATATAATTGGATTTATGAGAACAGGTTTCCTGTTTTTGGAATAGTCTGGATCCTGGTTTATCAACATACAAAGAAGACGGCCACAGCTAATTTGGACCTCAAAAGGCTGCTGTCTTTATAGCCGTTTTCGCACTGCACAGCCTTCCCCGGCCCAGCCCGGCCCGGCTTCTAACCCGGGTTTGTCTTGTTCGCATTTGCCTCTTCGGGCCGGCGTCTGCCCGAGTTTTAGAACCCGACCAACCGAGGTTCTAAGCGGGCCGAGCTCCCGGGCCCAGTTTGACGTCATGTACTGCTCATCATTTGATTTGTTATTTGCAGCAGGGGCGGGACTGCTGCGTGTTGAGTCATCAACTGCGACTGCATCGTTCTAACAACAACCTCCATTTTACATTAGGGAAACAAGTCTACCTCCCAAGCCCCCGTTGCGTGGTCTAACGATGAAGTCAGCTTCTTTTTAAACTACATAGCAGACAAGCGTGTACAAAGGGAGCTGGACAGCAGCACACGCAATGAGAAAGTTTTTAAGTGTGCGTCGGACCTGGAAATAGCAACACACCTCTGTGGTTTACTGGAAGCGTGTCAGGTTGCCACTCCAAACTTTATCTCGACTCAGGTTCAATCTTCACTTGGTTGAACTTACTTTACGTTTGTCTTTTATAGGATAAAAACAAAAAAGGAGTTTGTGTTATGCCTGCGGTTAACACAAACTCCTTTTAATTTTTATCAAATAAAAGACAAACGTAAAATAAGTTCAACCAAGTGAGGAAATGGCGTTGGCTAAGAACTCCCCACCCACTTCAAGGCGGCTCTCCGCACAATGCGAAATGAGCGGGGGCGGGCCAGGCTGGGCTCAGGGCCAACCCGGGACGAGCTGGGCCGGGGAGGGCTGTGCAGTGCGAAAATGGCTTATGTGAATGTCTGGTTCGTGCTGGAGACTCAAAATCAGTTGATTTACAAGTGAAACCATAAGTTGGAAGGGATTTGGATCACATGCCACCTGCGGCTTTGGGACTTGTCAGCATGAAAAACCATCTTGAAGAGGCTCGTAAGCACAGACCAGTGGAATTCACCCTAATCTGGCCATTTTGGACCTTGGAAATATATTAGTACAGACTCAAGGCTGATGGAAAATTGTCTGCCTGAATAAGTCAACAATTGTGGTTATCTGAATCTCTCCCCAGCTGGCCTCGGAACAGACCAACTTATCAATTTCTCCTGGGAAATGTGTAAACAAAGGAAAGGCTTTGTCTCTCAC
>JBBPBX010001700.1:9303-34834 GCA_038048925.1 Garcialebias charrua | reverse complement strand
ACCATCATCTTATCAAGACCATGGACTATGTGTTAGTGCTTCATAGACCGCCTCATTGTTTGATTTTTATTTTATTTTATTTGATGTTTATTCATTCATTTTAAAAGAACAATACAAGACAGTTTCATCAGATACAAGAATACAAGTTGGATAAAATGAAAGGAGCAGAAAGAAGATGAAATCTTATTATATCTGACCCTTATTTCACTGTTTGTTCAACCAATGTTAACCTTCAAACTACATCACAAAATGAATAATTCTACTTAACTTTTCTAACTGTAATACACAAACTACATCATTCTAACTGTAATACACAAACTACATAAGAAAATGAATAATTCAACTTAATTTTTCTAACTGTAATACACAAACTACATCACAAATGAATAACTCTACTTAATTTTTCTAACTGTAATACACAACACACTAAGCTACATCATCAGTCAACATAAGTTACATCATATATAGTTTTTGAGCAAGTCCTTTTTGACCTTTTTCTTAAATGTATACATTGATTTTGCATTTTTAACATCACTCTCCAGAACATTCCACAATCGAACTCCCTGAATTGAGGTAGACCGTCCCTTTAAGCTGGTTCTGAATTGTGGTTTGATGAATATCTCTGTCCCTTTGAGATTGTAATCACTTTGTCTTTTTATAAAATTTCTTTGGATATTTAAAGGTAATGTGTAATGGTAATTGTAAATGCATATGTAACGTGTTCATAAGTGTGCTTTGGCTGGCAGAGTTTTTTGATGTCTTAAATCTTGTAAAGTGTAAACTGAAAAGAGGAGGGTTGCTATAGTGAGCGTATTGGAAAAATATGTTTAAGAGGTTTTCCCGTCACAGGCTGACATGATTGGCTACAGTCAGCGACATAAAGTTCCAAACAGTTCCAAATGTACTGCTGATTATTCATGCTGCTGATCTCATGCCGCTGATTATGCCATGCTGTTGTATTCATTCAAGTCAAGTCAAGTCAAATTTATTTATATAGCACAGTTAGAACAGATAAACTGTTATCAAGGTGCTTCACACACACACACAACATAAAAGAGGCTCAAAAATGTACAGAACAGTATCACACATCAACAGTAACAATCTGCTCACCACAGACTCATGTTTGGGCTGCTGTTGTTACGCCATATTGTTTTGCATTACAGTATTAGTGTTTTAGCATATCTATCTTTATCGTACCGTTTGGCGTTTGTTTAGCGCAGGGGTAACCAACCTTTTCAAAACTGAGAGCTACTTCGTGGGTACGGAGTCATACAACCAGTTTGATAAACTCATCGGAAATAACAAAGGGTAAATTGAAAAAAAGTATAATAAACATATTTTTAAGAACATATTTTTAAGCTAGACATTTTAAAATATATATAAATACAAAAAAAAGAATAACAATTGAATAAAATGAAATTTTAAATGCAGCTTAGTAGTGAGTTGGGCTATTTTTAGAACAGGTCTGTGGGCACCTCAAATGGTCCTTGGGGGCGACCGGGTGCCCGCGGGCACCTTGTTGGTGACCCCTGGTTTAGCGTATACCTTAGATCCTTATTTACTATTTCTTTTTACCATTTATATTTTTGCTATTGTTGGGTGTAACTGGGACCCTGTGTACCTAATTTAATTCCACCTCATGTGCCACATGTGATGAAATGACAATAAATCTAACTGAACTTGAATTTAAAATAATGGATATGCATGTCAAACAAAACAAAAAGACAAAAAAAGTTAATCCCTGCCCTAAAAGAAGAGCGATAAATTGTGAGTGTTATTTATTTGTCTTTTTATGCATGTGAAGACAAATGTGTCATCTGAATATTGTGCATTTGCAGCTTAAACACACCCGTTTGTTACACTCTGCGCATGTGTGAATCTGTGTAGAATGAGTAATAGTAATTGGTGGTGGGGGGAACAGATGTAGGAACATACTGCAGAGAGAGCTCCACCACATGTTGCGTATCTGGGTCTGGCTGTCTGGGCGAACCGCCATGCATTTACACTGGGGTTTGCCTTGAAGAGTAACTGGCTCCATTCATGAGGTAGCGGCTTGCTTCAAAAGCCAGGAAGCCTGTTGCACAAGACTGCGACTGGTCTCCCCTTTAACAATGACCTTTTAGATGTTTTAGTACCGATTTAGACGATAATGGCAGCAAAAGGGAGGAAAGTTGAGTTGTTCCACAGGAATGTAGGTGTGATTGATGCAAAAGAAGACCTCGTTTTTTGTCACCTTTACTCCTGCTCAGGATAAGTCACTCATAATAGATTAGTTACATTTTCAAAGGAAATAGATGGAAAAACATTGCGCTGGAGAGCGGGACCAATTTAGATTGACTTAAAATAACAAACTAAGCCAGGAAGTTGGCCCACAGAAAAAAAAACTGTGGCCAATGTGTGTTTCTTTAAAAACAGCTGGGATGAATCAGACTTTATTAGAAGAAGGAAAAAGATTATATCCACACAGACATGTTTAAACCTAAAACAATTAGAGAAAACCCTTAAATGCATCTTGCAAAGGCCAATGCTATTTTAATGTAAAACAAAAAAAAGCCTAAAATTCAAGAATAATGTTTTTCTCATCATTATTATTGTACTTTGTAAGAAATAATATTGTTTTAACTGTGGAATGCACTGGACAGAACGACAGGCTCCCAAATGTAATGTTAAAGGAATAGTTTAATCATGATGACTCTGTGGAAATGCTAGATAACACTTTAAATGACCTCAGCATGGATAAATACAGTATACCGTACATTTGACAAGACTGATAAATCAGCAACTAGTCGGAATGAGCTCAAGACCAAAGTAGGCTGCTGCCATCTTGAAACAGTTGCAGTTAGTAAAATTTCACATGGTTTCAAACCTGATTCTAAAAACTGTTACATTGCTATCATTTTAACATGATATGCTTAAAGGTCCACTGACATCATCTTACAAATTTGCATGAAATGATAGAAGATATATATTTTTTATCATTCAAGGGGAGTGGTGGCGCAAAGGTTAAGAAGGTGCGCTTGTGATCGGAAGGTCGCCGGTTCAAGCCCCGGTACCGACAACATCAAAGATGTGGGTGGGATAAGTGAAGCGGTCACACTTGTATCCACCCTCATCTGCCCCACTCTGGGCCCTTGAGCAAGGCCCTTAACCCCCACCATCTGCTCCCCCGGGAACCCTAGATATCAGCTCTCTGCTCCACACAGAGGGCTGTGGTTGCTCGGTGGTCTGTGGTTGTGTCAGGAAGGGCATCCGGCGTAAAAACAACTGCCAAATCTTCGTGCGACCAGTTCGCTGTGGCGACCCCTAACGCAGGGGGAAAAAAAAGCCGAAAGAAGAAGAAAAAAAAAAAAAAATCATTCAACTATGTTCGTTTTTGCAAACAAAATGATAAATTAATGAAAATTCCTTTCAAAGTGAGAGTAAAATTTAAAACTGCTTTTATCGCTGAAATATCCGACTACAAGCGAATGCAACATTTGTGACGTAGGGAGCAGGACCGTCAGTCTGCGTCTGCCATTAACGCATATTCATTCTCATCCAGATCGCCTTTTTTTTGTACAACTTGAAAAATGCCGGTTATGTTGCATTTGGGTGTTCTAATATCGTCAGTGAATAAGTGAGCCTTTTCACTTTCCCAAAAGATGTAAGACCTTCATCAAAAATGGAATAAATAAAGCTGCCTCCCCTCGGACTGAGCTCCCTGCTTCCTGAACAGGTAAGATTCAAATACATACGGTGCAGACCTAAATTAGAACCTGCTGTTTCTGCTCATCTAACTTCCTGCTTCCAAAACTGAAGACAAATAGCTCAAATCATAACTTAGATTGATCATTTTGTTGTTTTATTTCTTGTTCGCCATGAATATTTATATGGGGCGTTCTAAAGACTTCTCGCAACGTCACATATGTTGCATTCGCTTGTAGTCGGATTTTTCAGAGAGAAAAGCGGTTTTTAATTTTAATCTCACTTTGAAAGGAATTTTCATTAATTTATCATTTTGTTTGCAAAATCAAACATAGTTGAATGATAAAATATGTATATATCTTCTATCATTTCATGCAAATTTGTAAGATGATGTCAGTGGACCTTTAATTATACACAAACGTAGCAGTGGTAGCACTTCTGGGACGTCCGGAAGGAATAAAAAAAATACTTCTGCCAAAATAACCATCCATTCATAATGTTTGCCCGCTTCTTCCTTTTTAGGTTGCAGGGGTCACAGGTGCCCATGTCCAGCCATCACTGTGCAAGTGGCGGGGGACCCTAGACATGTCTAGGGCTGTATACCAAACAGAGGTTCTTTTATGGCACTGACCAAACTGCGTCGGTCGGTGTATGGATTAAAACATGACTCTTCTTTCGATGTCAAGTTTTGGTATTGGCTGTAACGTGTCATGTGATTTCGGCGCACAGGCAGGTAAAACGCAGACATATAGCAAACAGACTACGTGTTTACACCCAGAGCTGTATAGAGCTGCTAACTGTATGTCCATGGTGCTGGTTACGCTCACAGACAGGGTTCACATGTGCAGTGCATGTGGTGTTGAACGGCTTCAATTTATGAGTGGAAAGTTGCTCCTTGTTTTTCTGCAAGGACAGAGAGGAGGACTACAGCCTCCCCTCTTCCTTTCTTAGCATTAAAGTCAACCTGTGAGTGTTATGGTACGTCCACACCTAGCAGCGTTTCAACTTCCAAAAAGCTCGTCACGCACGCAAGTGGACGCACTGGACCCACAGTGGTGTCCAGACCAGAAAGCGAAACTGCGGCGGTGTGGCGGCGGGGTGTGTGGAAGGAGCTTATCGGTATACCGAATTCCTCACTGCACTCCGCCAGGCAAGGAGCTTTTTATTTCTGTCTCTGTAGAGCAGACTTGACTGGTCGTAAAGGACTTGTCGCGAACACACAGCTACAATGAGTTTCTCTTCCATAGTAAACGACCTCGCGGGTCTTTTCTGTGTCCCACAATCAATACGTCACATAGTTGCGCAATACCCACGCCCCCTCGTTTCCGCGTCACATAGGGACTCTCCCCCTCTCTTCTCCCCCCGACTCTCCCTGATCAACCAATCAGGGAGAGTTGAACGGCGTTTGAACGGCAAAATCTTCAGCATGTTGGAGGCGTGCTTTGGAGGCTGACGCGGGTTCACGTGCACGGAAAAACACTTTCCAGCACGCTCAACACGCACGTGACGCCCGACGCCAATACGCGCATGGAGGCACGTCCCCCATTGACTTTGAATGTAAACTGGAGGCTCCTGCAGTTTAAACGCTGCTAGGTGTGGACGTACCATTAAGCATGAACTATCTGATTCAACATCTCTATGACCAAACTCTGCTTCGCTCCAAGGACGGAGCTATGTCGGGGATTCCAGCTGGTAAGTTTACATTTGTTAACGTCACTGCAGCTTAATACATGCATCGATGTGAGTTCAACTAGGATCCATGTAACACTAACTTTAAGATATTAGTGTGTAGCTTTATTTTATCTACAGTATGTAGCTAGCTAAACTCAGAATCTAACTAAAGATTGACAGGACAAGACATCCCCCTCTCCACCTCTGTTACTAATCTTGGAATAAAAATGGACTCCAATCTTACATTTGAAAATGACATTAAGCTTCTGTTTAAAACTTGCTTCTTCCATCTTCGAAACATCTCCAGACTTCGCCCATCCCTAACTTTTTCCGATGCTGAAGAAGCTCGTCCATGCTTTAGTCTCCTCCAGGCTCGACTACTGCAACTCCCTGTTTATGGACCTTACCAAGCTCCGCCCAGAAACGCCCCCTAAGCTCCAACATGGCTGCACGTCTCCCAAGCGCAGCTTTGGTGTCAATGGAAAACATGGCGTCGACTGACTGCAGGGTATTTTTGAGTCGAATAGTGTATCATTTCTGCCAGATTCCAACAAAATATCAGCCATGACAATGGACAGGGGAACCAACAAGTTCATGTATTTTTTTTTTTGGACGTTATCAAGTTGTTTGATCCACGCGATGCCTCCAAACAGCGTGCGCGTCACCGCTAATGCTACCGTCTGATGGGGAAAACAGCAGCTCCTCACACGCTCAGGCTCAGCATTATTACAGCTGTGGACAGGATCACTGATGCCTATTGTTCTGCAAGGCTGGGTAAGTCAGGCATTCATGGTTTTGAGGGTTACTTTTGAAATCAGCGATTTCTATTGTTGGCAAAAGTTTGTGTGCCTTGGTCGCAAAGCTAATGCTAACTGTAATCTCCATTCATTCCTTAAGTGGTTGGTTAGCCGTTGCTGCTTTAGCTGCTAAACACGCCGACAGCGACTTTTGTGAGGGCTAACGAGCTCAGCCGTCCGGTGTGTTAGTTAAAATCCAGCCTTCGTGTCACGATTTTGTGCAGTTTTAGGTGAAATCGACAGTAGAGCTCGTTGTGTTAGCTAGCTCATGTGGCGTTAGCAGAGCTGTTTCTTCCCAACTTCCAGGACGTTCAGTGAACTGTGGCTTTCTCTCATCGTGACCGCGTGTTGTTAACTAGCAGGTTTCAAAAGCAGGTCAACCCTTCTCTGCTGGTGAAAGAAATAATTGTTCAGTTTTGTGGTCGTGCACAAGCTTTGATCCAAGCAAGGCATTCAGTTTCACATATAGGGAAACGGTGAATTTTACTTCCACAAATACGGTCAGGGTACCTGACATCTCCTGTACAGATACCCCACTGACGGTGGAGGAGCATTTTTCCAGCCCTGACGCAGAAAAATTCTGCACGTATGCTAGCTAGCAATGTAAGTAGCATGTGGTGCCGGTCTCACAAACGCTACCGTAGCGTTTGTTTTGTGAGACCGGCACGCACGTGGAAGCTGCGCTGTGACGTGTTATGGGCATTAGCCAATGAAACGCGGCCCTGTGGGCGGAGCTTGGTAAGGTCCATTGGAATCCCTGGCAAAAACCTTCAGAAACTTCAATATATTCAAAACAGTGCAGCAAGGATCTTGTTGAGAGTTCGTAAATTTGAACATATTACGCCCATTCTCCATAACCTTCATTGGCTTCCTGTCGCCTACAGAATTCAGTACAAAACTGCTCTCATTACACATCAATGCTTACATGGAGCTTCACCAGATTATCTGAAGGATATTCTTATTCCATACTCATCCACCCGGTCGCTGCGGTCACAGAACAGTAATCTCCTTCACATTCCGAGAACCAAATTAAGGACCATGGGAGACCGGGCTTTCAGTGTGGCTGCCCCCCGCCTGTGGAACTCTCTTCCTGACTGTCTGAGAGCCCCACAGTCTGTGGTTGACTTTAAGAGCGGCTTGAAGACCTTTCTTTTCAACCGAGCATACTCTACCTCCTCATGATTCTACTTCTGATCTTAGTTGATACTGTTATTGATTTTACTTGTTTTATTACTTGTTTTATTGACATTTGTAAATGTATAAATAACATTTGACATTAACATTTGACATTAACTAACATGACATTTGACATGTATAAATAAAGGTTGAATGAATGAATGAATTTAATTCTGTTGCACTTTGTAGCACTTTGAGATTTTCATTAATGAAAAGTGCGTTATAAATTGAATTCATTATTATTATTATTATTATTATGACAGTAACAGATAAAGCTTAGCTTGTAAAAATGTGCTCATCCATCGGTTCAGCTGTTTAAACACCTAATGCTCACTAGCTATGTTTCCATCCAATTTAAATTCGATTTTTGAGCGAATTTTAGAAAATTTCGCTAAAATGTAAATTAAAATTATGAGGATCAGAAGTGTTTCCATTAACTGGCTTGAAGCGCATCTGCAATGCCACGCAAAGCGTCTCTACGTCAGACGTCAGCGTCATTACGTCACACGTCAGCGCCATACGTCAGACGTCAGCGTTACGCACTTCCACAGTAAACAGGAAGTAGCGTTTGAAAACAGACATCTCGGCAAAATGGAGAGAATATTTCAGGTATGTGTTGCTATCGGGCAAGTTGTATTTATTCTGTCATGCCAACTAGTTTTAGCGATGTTACATGTTGTCCGGAGCGGAAACAGCTGATCAGTCACGTGACGTGAATGTTCGCTGCGGCAGAACTGAGTCGGCTAATCTGTTTCCATCTGTCGTTTAGCCGACTCAGCTCTGAATCGACTCCCCAAAAACTACCTCAAGCGAGCGTATAAACTTTAGAGCGACTTAGAGGAAGTTAACTCGAATTATGCCGTTTCCATTTAGCTTTTCTGATGCGATGCTTCATAATGCGCACCTAGAAACCTTGATGGAAACACGCCTACTGTTTCTCCTCACAGGAGTCGCTGACCCTGATGTGAACAGGACAGAGACTGACAAAAGAAAAGTGAGATGGGGCGACCACAGGACAGTCACAAATTTTGTTGTTAAAAGCTGCCTTTTTCTACAGTGGAGGCCGTATGGTGGAGGTAAGTTAAGCTGTAAAGGATATTGTTGACCAGTTAAGCTTTTATCTCTCAGCCTATATAATGTTTTTTGAGCAGTAATAACACAACCATGTTATTGTTGATATTTTGTGTTCTAATGCCAATTAGGGAGATTATAAGAGCCCTAAACCCCAGAGAACCCCAGAGAAGATTCAAGAAGAGACAGAGGTACAAAAGTCAACCCAAATCTCAGTGAATCTAGTGACCTGCTGGTGGAAAGTGAGGGACACTATGCCAATGCTATCAAACTGGCAACCAGGTATCTGTGTGCGCAACAAGCCTCATCCACACCCTCAGAGTGAACATGTTCTACTGCTGGAGAAACCATCAGCCAGGAGTGGGCTTGTTTGTGTCCAGAGAAAGCAGACATGTTGATTTTTCTGAAGAAAAATTGCAAAGTGAAAAGTATGTAGCAGTGAGCATTAGACACTAATGTGTCACTGGTTTGCAACTGTTCTTTTGACCTGGAAATTATTTATTTATTTTATGTAAGAAAACTGCTTGGAATGGAAAAATACCAAAGTTAAAAAAAAAAAAAACTCAAGATTTGTACTGTAATGTGTAACATAATTGTATTCTTATTAAAATTAATATTAATTACAAAATTAGTACCAAAAAAAGAACCGTTCAAGAACCGTCACCAAAGTGAGGGTACAGACATCGACACCCATACCAATTTTTTTTTAGAAATGTACACAGCCCTAGACGGATCTCGAGTCCATTGCAAGGACACATAGAGACAAAAGAAATAAACAACCATTCACTCTCTCACTCTCACCTAGGTACAATTTAGATTTACTAATCAAACTAACTTTTGGATCTGTGGGAGAAATTTGAGTACCTGGAGAAAACCCATGCATGCATGGAGAGAACATGCAACCTCCATCCAGATGGGTGTCGGGCCGGGATTTGAGCCGACAACCTTCTCGCTGCGAGGCAGCAACTCTACCAACTGCGCCACTGTGCTGCTGCCATAAGAGCCATGTGTAAGGGAAACCCTTTGAGAGGTCAGAATACCTGTTAACAGGTTTTAGGCTAAGCGTTCAAAGTTATGTACCATATTTCCGGACTATAAGTCGCAGTTTTTTGCCTAATTTGCATGCCCTGCGACTAATAGAGAGGTGAGACGTGTTTATAGATTTTTTCCCATATTTTTAGACCAATTTTTGGCTCAGATATGACTTTTTCATTTGGGCAAAAAATGGTGCAGTACCATTTTCGGCTGCTAGGGTACACCGACCGTTCCCACCTCATGTGTCCGAAGGCAGCCTCCTCTGGTCGAACGCACTCTGTCACTGCCCGGCCTCCTGCTGTGGAGGTATGAACTACTGTTAACTGTGTTTGTTAGCAAGATAAGTCAAGAACCACAGGACAGATTTTTATCAAACTTACAGAAAGTAATCACTGTATGGACATTTACAACTGACTAGCTTTATGAGATGTTTGAGATGAAATTCTATGTTTTATAGACGTAAATGTGTCACGGTTAGCTTAGTTGATTTTTCCTTGTACGTTTGAGCAAATAGCTCATAAACCACACAGCAGATTTTTTTCAAACTTACAGAAAGTAATCACTAGATGTACATTTACAAACTGTTAGCTGTTGGAGTTATTTGACATAAAATTCGATGTTTTATAGACGTAAATGTGTCGCGTTAGCTTTGTTGTTTTTCCTTGTACTTTTTCAAAGCGAAAAAATTTAAATCCAGCAGATTTGACCATTACTGTACATGAATTTATTAAGGAACGGTTAAGCTAAGACACATGTTTGCTATAATTTTCAGCAGACAAATAATTGTTTTACTGTGTTAATCTTGTGAAAAGTCCTTTCGTGCATGCTTTTGTGGTCATAATTTTCAGCAGGGCAAATGACACGCTGACGCGTCGTGTAGCGGTGACGCATAATAGATGCGACTTATATAAAGGTGCAACCTGTTTATGGATTTTTCCAATTTATTGACAATAAATGGACAAACAGACTTATATAAATGAGCGCTTGGCTTTTGATGATTGTATTCCGTGGGTGGGTTAGTTGAGTAGTCCTGGTTTAATGCTTGTTACACTGGAGGTGAATTAATTGGTATTTGTAAATGAAATTTAAAGCACAGCTCAGTGTCTGCACTGGGGAAGGTAAATGTCACAGTGGTTATTGTTTGATTTTGTTGTTGTTTTTTGCTTGTTTGTTTTTGTTTTAATTTGATCTTGTTTGTCTCTTTCTTTTGACTTCTCTATATCATTTGTTAGCACACAGACACAAGGGCAGATATACACCCATGCCAGTCCACACATGTACCTCATAAAGAAATACAATACTATTCTAGAACAACACTTAGATTATTTCTTAATGATAAATAGTCAACCCTCAAGGATTATGTTTGTACCTGTGTTTTTTTATCCTATTTTATTTTTTTGTGATGATGGGTGTGGTTTATCTATATTCTCACAATCACTAGTATGGGCACTTTAAGGTTTGTCACATGGAATATTAGTGGAGCCGGTAGCCAACATAAAAAACAGAATCTTTGACAAGATTAAAAGATTAAAGGCAGATGTTGTGTTACTCCAAGAAATTCATAGATTACCATCAACTGTGGATGAGCTAAAATCTGCTGAGTTTCCTGATGTATTTTCAGCCTACTATAATTCGAGACAGAGGGGGGTAGCAATACTAATACATAAAAATGTTAACTTCACAATATTAGACACAATAATAGGTCCTCACGGTAGATATATAATATTAAAATTATCTATATTCAGTCAAAAATATTGTATTGTTAGTGTACAGGTAACCCCCTAGTTACGTACGAGTTAGGGAGATAAGAACGGTTCGCAGCTCGATTCTGCCGTACCTAGGGGGTGAAATTAGCGTCCAGTTCGTAGGTCCTTATTTCGTTCGTAGGTCGTGGAAATACCGCTAACGGAGCGTGCGCACACATTTAAGCATGTACAGTAGTGTACTGTAATGTTAAACATTGCTATTCACATTTACAGAATAAATAAAAATATATTTTCTTACTTTGAGATGGTCAAAGCCGACATCTTAGGTTGCCATGCGTTGCCATGATTGTTGTCAGGCCGAGCAGCCGCCGAGTGAACCACCAGCAGCTGTTCAAGGCCTGTGTTAGCTAGCTGGCTAGCTTCTGCTAGCCAGGCCATGGGCTGGTGTTGGAGCGGCGGTGTGGCGCAATCTGCAGCTCTTGCTCCAGCCTGCTCCAGCCTGAGACGTCCACAGAGCTCACAGAGACGTTTCCAGCTCGTAATTAATCCATATGAAGCCATCCTGGTCACCAGTCTTCGGGCCGGCTCCCGGCAGCTAGCCTAAAATGGCGTCCGGTGTTCTACATGAATTTGTGACCGGAGACCCCAGTGACTGAACCTAAAATGGCGTCCGGTGTTCTACATTAATTTGTGACCGTGTAAACTGAAGACCTACTTCCTGCTTGAATGAATGCTGCCCAAGATTGCTCAAAAATGATCAGAAATGATCTTTTTTATCATAATTATTATTTATAAAGCCTTTAAAACAACCACAGCTGCAACAAAGTGATGTACACATGAAATTAAGAACATTTAAACACACAAAAAAAAAATATATATATTTTTTTTTAATACAGTAATTTCATATTTTTATTAAATATGATACGTTCGTAGGTCCCGTTGTTCGTAGGTCGATGGAGTCGTAACTAGGGGGTTTGCTGTATATGGGTCAAATGTGGACGCCGCCGTTTTTTTCATGATCTCTTTTCTATTCTATCAAATCACATGGACTACGCAATGGTAATGGGAGGTGACCTTAACTTGGGTTTAGACAATAAAATGGACAGGTTAAATACAGTAGGAGCTTAACGATGGTGGCAATCCATAAATGTAGTAAAACAGTACATGAGTGATTATGGACTCTGCGATACATGGCGTTCTCTTCACCCTGGTAGCAGAGAATATTATTTCTTTTCACATGTGCATAAATCTTATTCTCGTCTAGATTATTTCATAGTAAGCAATTCATTGCTGACTAACATTTCAGACACTAAGATACACTCTATTGCTGTCAGCGATCATGCACCTGAAGGAAACATGAGGGAGATAGTATATTGTGTCTTTAAACACATATAGTGCCACCCAGATGTAACTAAAGGATTTTAACAGGGGTCAGTATTAAGCTGACCTCTTTATCCTTAATTAATTTACTTATTCAGATTGAATAGTAAATTCACGGATTCTGTTCTTTTTCAGTTTACCCAATATTTCTGTGATCTTTATGATGGACAAATAAACAGAGCTATAAAGTGACAATGGACACGTTAACTTAGTTTGATATGTCAAAGAGACACTATCATTTATTTAAAATGAATCAACTAAATTAACACCATTACACTTGATTGACCTGATTTCACTTTCTTTCAATTCAAATACGTCAGCACACTTAAATTTAACACAACAGACATAAATACTAGATGTTAAACATATTTAGTCTGTGGCTCCTTAACTTAAAATAGTTTCCAGCTTAGATTGAGAGGGAAGGGAATAGAGGAAAGATGGTTTAAAGGAAAATTATCGTGAGCATGATACCAGAGTGACACTTCTCATCCGACTTCTGCTAAAATCCAGGTACGTTTTGTAAACAGCTCTTTACCTTTCGACGACAGCCCGGTAAGAGGGAAGACCTTGTAGCTTTTCAGATGCACGGGTCCTTGTGGGAACCAGTACAGTACCTTCGAGCAGGGTATTCGTTTACGTTTTCAACGTCTCCTGGTTTCGCGTTGGTCATCAGAAAATATGTCAGCTCCTGGCCTCTGACTTCAAGATAAACTTATTCCAGGGAGGAATAATCAAAGTTTTTGAGCTTACGCTCGTTCGAAATGGACCCATAACAACATGTTATCAGTCCCAGCTGGATGACGAGTCCTTAGCGCGTGACTGGTGGTCATTCAGCTCTCTGGGAAAAATTCACATCTCTCTCTGAAGCTCCCAGAAACTCTGAAGCGTTTCCGCACAGTTAGAACTTAAAAAGGATTAGAGAGGAGTTCACTTGTCTTATCAGACCCAAGGTTACAGCCAGAGCAGAGGGAGATTTGTTTAGGAAAAGACAGAGAAGCTGGAGCCTTTTCATGAGAAACAACGGATTACTGTCTTCTGGTTTTCTAAACAAACCGTCTGGTCTCTGTGACCCGAGATTTCACCTTTAACACAGCAGTGAACACAGTTTAACTCTTACAGAATAACATAGCTTAAAAGCACACATCATGAAAATGACAAAAGTTATTCTTTTGATCACATCAGCCTAAAATCAAAGATAGAAATAGTCTCTTTTTGGTGACTATGTTATCAGATTATAGCTAAATGAATGATTTTGTAGTAAATGTCTTGCTTTACTGAGAGGTCAGTAAAGGTCATCACTGGACAGTTCAAAAACCTTAGTTTGACCCTGGGTAGGTCCACTACATCTCCCCCCTTTTGGAAGCCATCGCCAGTCCTTGGGGATGGGGTCCAACACGAAAGGAAACCTTGAACTGTCTTTGATCTTGAAGCAATCCAGTAAGTGGAAAAGAAAAATCAAAAATTATAATCCCATAAAGTTTTTGGAAATTTCATACTGTTCGGAGGTAATCCCATTGCGAAAAGCTTTTAATCCTTTGGAAAACAAAGTCTGTTAACTCTTGGAAAACAAAGTCTGTGATCCCTTGGAAAGCAAAGTCTTATAATCCACAGCGGTAATTCCACAGCAGTAATTCCACAACGATTAGTTTTGTTGATTGATCAGCAACAATTGTTTTCATAATCAGCATGTAGAGGGGATCCCTCGATTGACGCAGAGGAGGCGACCCTTGGATGGAGGTTGAAGACCAAGCGTTGGAGCTGCAGGTCCCCACATCGAAGGTTGTTGGCTGGTTGGTTTCCAGTCAGTGCCACTCTGGTTCTATGTGTCATGCAATTATGTGGTTTTTTAGGTGGGCTTATGATTGGGATTTTACATTAGGCCCTACCTATATGCACCTGGTATGTAAGCTATCATGGTTTAGATCAGCTACAATTACCAATTAAGGGGTGGATCAATTCTGTAAAATTAGATATAGGGATTTGTACCTATAAAATTTTGGAGGGCTTCTGTAACGAAGGCCTCTAATTCCAAACTATTCCTCCATTCATTACTTAGTTTAGGTTAACTAAAATAAAAAATGAAATATAGTTTGATCTAAATGTCTGTTGTCTTTTAGACGATCGACGTAGGATTTGGTATTCCTAATAAATTTTGAAGTCTATGGCGAGACTCATCAAAATGAATAGATAATCTAGAATAGAAACGATCGAATCGGTTCAATTTAGAAATTGTGAGACCAGTGTAGTTTATGGTACCTTGAGTAGCTTTAAACTACATTGACTCTTCGACGATTGAGATTTAACAAAACGAACTGCATGTTGGCATAGTTAAATCCATCTTATTCATTAATCAATGTTAATACAAAACCTTTTTGGCTGGGAGTGTTCAGAACCAAACAATATCTCAACTTATGACAACAGTAATGACTAAACAACAAGGAAACAACGTTTCACTGCTTCGACACACTCTTGTCGTCAGATTCCAAAGTGCAACACACAAGAAAACAGGTCTCAACTTTATGACTGAGGTCAAATTAAATCTCGTGGATTTAAACGGTTGTTAAGGTTAGTTTTTTGTTGTGGGTTTTAGGCTTAGCGTTTCTAAGTTCAAATTGGACAATGCGACTTATAGGGTGGGAAATACAGTAGTTTAAACCTGATTAGTTTATTTACTAACTTGTGTTTGGACGACCTTATTATCCCATGAAGTCGGTGAGTTTGTGAGATCTTTGTCTTTTGTGGAGTCATTGAACGCCTTGTAAGGTTTGATCTGATTTCGATGTACCCATTTAGCAATTGGCTCTTTGCGGCCTTTGCTGATTTTGATTTCGTAGACGACTGAGGACACTTTGTCTGTTATCAGATGAGGTCCAGTCCACCTGGGCATTAGTTTGCGGGCGAGAGTTCCGGTCTCGGACCCTCCTTTCCCGGTTGCTGGGGCGAACGTATAGTACCAGACTCTGTCTCCCACTTGGAGTTCATTGTGAGAGGCCTTCTGGTCATAGTACGCCTTACGTCCTTCAGCGGATTTTTCCAGGTTTTTCTGGGCGAAAGCAAAAGTGTTTCTGAGGTGTACATTCAAATCTTTGTCTTTGGCATGGCCTAACATCACCCCCCTTTGGTCATGGGGGACCACGAACACAGGTGAGGACGTCCGTCCATGGGCACAAGTTAGGATGCCACCGTTTAGTTTAAGCTGTTCGCGCAGCTGAGAGAAGACGGTACACAGGAATCGTTTAGGTTTTGGCCAACGTATCTTCTTACGTTTACCTCTTTCCGTGTAATTCAGGTGTGTCACAACCGTCGGCGCAGTCGCAGGTGTGTCTGATTGTACAGACTGCGACGGGTCACTGTCGTTGTGTGTGTCTTCCCACTTCTTGACTGAAGAGGGGCTCTTTGAGTCTGTAAAAACTATGTCATTTCTGACTAGTTCTAGACACAAATGTCCCTGAACCAAGGTTTCATCGAAAGCTTGGCTGATAGCCGATTTACCTGTCCCAGGGGACAGTACAGCAACCTCGGTGTGGGGTCCTTGGATCTCCACACCTTTCTCTACCTGTGGTAGGTAATGTGAGTTTTCCCCCTTCTTGTCTGATGAGGGGTCCTCGTAATCTGCAACAATGATGTCCAAGTGACTGTCAGCGTTTGGTTGACTGTCATTTTCTGGACTCAGATGCCCTTGAACCAAGGTTTCATTGAAAGCTTGGTTGATTGCCGAATTACCTGTCTCAGAGGACAGTACAGCGTCTTCGGTGTGGGATCCTTGGATCTCAACACCTTTCACTACCTGTGGTAGGCAGTGGTCAGGGAGTGCTGAATGTGTCAGCTCACAGAGGAGGTTCTCTTGTTGGGCCAGAGTTTGGTCCAACTTTTGGGTCTCTTCTGTCTCACCTGTAGTTGAAGGTTCACTTACCGGGCTCTCGTCCTCGGATGAGCAGTCCCTTGTGTCCTCTGCGGTACCTGCGGTTAGGCAGTCTGTATCGCAACTAGGAAGCACTTTTATTGGCAGGGGTTTTCTCACTGTGCTCCACATTTTCCGTCGACCATAATCTATAATCGCGTTGAAGCGGTTTATAAAATCTTGGCCAACCAAAAATGGGAATGAGTCAAGTTTAGACACGTACACCGGGTGGCGTAGTGTCATTTCGCCAATCTGCATGTGAACCATAGCCATAGCTGTTAGGGTTGTTCTCGTCTCTGCGAGACCCTGTAGCTCAATAGCACATTTCTCAAAGGGTATTTGCCTGTCAACACCGTTAGCGGCGGTCCTCAGCTCCTCGAACAGCTTGGCCGACATAATGGTTATATCAGCACTGCCATCCAGGAGGGCTTCACGCTCAAGGACACCTTCCAGTGTGATAGGCAGGTAAGCTTTCTTAGCCACCCCCCTTTGTATAAAGTTACACAGAAACCTCACAGGTCTTGGCCCACGTTTCTGTTCACGTGTGACTCTGTCTGTGTAATCTTGTTTACTGTCAGCATCTTGTTGGCTGTCAGCATCATGACCTTCAGGATGTTGTTGTGTGTCAGCAATTGGTTTGCTGTCAACATCCATGGCAATGTTGGTAGTAGTGTGCGCTGAGTTATTTGTGTGCTCTGAGTCTTTGTGAAAGACAGTGCTACACATCGCTCCAGGTTGGTCAATGTTGATAGTGTCATTATCAATGATAACGCCACTCATTGTATCAGGTTGGTCAAGCACAGTAACATTCAAATCTACTGACAAACTACTTACTTCCTCTGTCTCTTCCGAGCATAGAGGTGTTGGGCCATTATTCCGGGACATTCGTGACTCTTTGCCTGTCTTGAACTGTTCTGTTCGAGGCGCGGGAGGTGCAGTTCCAAGGCTCGGGGGTGGCTGTTGGGACGACGCATAGTTACATGAGTATAGGTCCTCATCCTTCAATTTCTTTTGAAGTCCACCCACCGATGGACCTTGGTTTTCACCCATCTGGTTCGATCTGAACCGTTGTGGGTCTCTTAGAGAGTGAACACCTACCTTTTGTGGTTCGTTGCTTGTCTCAGATTTTTCAATCTGAGGTGCTTCAGGGGCGGGGCTCCCTTTAAACCATTTTGAGTCACTGTTCCAACTGGTACCAACATTTCGGTGTATGTCAGTTTGAAAATCTTGTTCATTCTTGCTAGTATTATCCAACTCTTTTAACAACCGACGCGTGTTCTCCACCACTTCTGAGGTCAGAAGACCTTTGAGACGACGGTGTTTATTCTCGCTTTCTATAGGAGAGAGAACCTCGCCTATTTTTTGCGACTGGGATACGACCTTTTGACCTGGGCACACCTCAGAGGGTGTTTTGTTTTGCATGTGAGCCTCAACAGCAGTTACAGCGCACTGTTTCATCACTGATTGTTTAAACTGATGTTGTAGCTCAAGGCCTTTTTTGAGACGTTTTTCTTTTTGTCGTTTGCTATTGTTGTCACTAACTGTGTGCTCTGAGTTATCCATGTGCTCTGAGTTATCAAAGACAAGGTCACTCAATGTACCAGTTCGGTCATCCTCTGTATCATTCAAGTTTTCAAACAACCAACTTATGTCCACTATCTCCTCAGAGCTTAGAGGTATGTTGCCTTTTTTCTGGAACTTCTGTGACCTTTTGCTACTCCCGGACTGTCCAGTCCGCAGTGCAGGGGCAGGACCTTTGCTCGGTGTAGACCGCGGAGGGTCACTTAAAGAGCGGGCGTCCACCGTTTGTGGTTTTTTGCTTATCTCGGGCAGCTTCGTCCGAGGTGCAGGGACAGGGCGTGTGCTCGTCCTTCTCAACCATATTGGGTCTCTTAACCACTTCGGGTCATAGTTCCAGCGGGCATCTTCAGTAAGTGGTCTGTTAGTTTGAAAAACATGTTTCTTCTCGCCTTTTTTAGGAGAGGGAGTTGATGAACTTGTCCCTTCCAGCTCCAGCGAGTGGGATTTGACCTTTTCTTGGTAATGTAGTTCACGCTCTGGTTTTGTTTTTAACCAGATCGGGTCATTGTTTTGTCTGTGAGCGTCACAAACATTTACAGCACCCCGTTGTGTTGTTAATTCGCCTAACAAACGTTCGAACTCAAGTTTTTTTCGGTGATCTTCTTCACGTTCTTGAATGCACTTCTGCTTTAATACTTCCAGCTCTTCACGCCTTGATGCGATCAGCTTGAAAGCTTCATCATAATCGTCATATCCCATCTTTGTTTTGAAATTTCTCCAAATTAATGAGAGATGTTTGTTTGAATCAATAAGACGGTATTCATTATAGTGTATGCAAATAAATGCTTTCTTAGCGTTGAGTTACTTCACTAAAACAGCTTCCTGGGTTTATTCCAGTAATCTATAAACAAGTCTTTCATTCATTCAGTACCTTTTTATTTATTTTAGGTTTTACCTGCAATGAAACATATGGTAAGTTAAGCCTTTGTGGCCGTATTAACTTAATAGACCTATCTTTTAAAACAATTACTATTAAACCACGCTTAATGTTTTCTGTCTTTCACTCAAACGCCTTCTTAAAGATTACAAATAAATGCAATGTTAACACTAAAATGTTAGCAGATTTTGTTTTATTTTGCTCCAAGAGAATGTATTTCAGATTCAGTAAAACTGTTTTGAGTTGCCGCAGTTATCTGGATTGAAAAATGTAATTTTGTTTGTTATTTTAAACTTTTTATTTAAAATAAACTGGAGTCATTAATTTTACACAGAAAAACGTTAAAAATGCCATTTTTAACTAAAAGTGTACAGATGTACAACAATTCTGTTTAAAATTCAGAGATGTGAAGAGCTTAATGTGGAATTGCTCTGTTCTCCATCATTTTTTTTTTTTTTTTAATTTAAAAATCAAATAAAAATGCTTTTTTGAGTGTTATTTTAAATCTCTTCAGTATTTAAAACAAGCATCAATTGTTTGTCTGTACCTCTGTTATTCTAAAAAATTTTATTTAAAATAAACAGGAATTTTTGTTTGTGTACAGAACAATTTTTTAAAGCTGGTAAATTCACCATAAAAATGCTGACTTTTTTATGATGTTTTTGAGAAAGCTCATCTGTCAACGTCTTTTAACCAACAGGGGGCAGCTTCGAGTCTAATGTCATCACGAGGAGACTGAATTTGTTTATTCAGTATTTAAACTAAAAACAACCTTTTCAGAATTAGTTTCTAGTGTGTCAGTGATAAACGCTCGAACCACGTTCTTGTCAGAGACAAATCTATGTTGTTAGACAGTTTAGAAGATGACCTCTGCTCCTCCCTGAGACCCCCCACCCCCACACCTAAACTGATGAGGTGAAATACATCAAAAATATACGAGAAGGAAAGATTCACATGAAGGGAAGGCATTTATAAAAACTGAGAGAAGCAGAAAAAAACAAAAATAAATATATATACATATATATATAAAATCCTCTGTGGATTGAATATCTCTGAAAGGAGGAGCAGCTAGATTACCCTGCTGGAGCAGGAGGAGGCTGGGGCATCAAACAGATCCTGCACTCAGAGGAAACCCTGTGATCGTATAAAGGAGCAGAAGAAATCTGCACATTTCTCCTAAATTAAACTACAAACAACAAATAACTTAGACCAGCATTCTGAGGAGAAATGCATATCGCCCGCCGCCTCGCGAGTTAAAGTTTGACACTGATCTCATGTGAGGCCCGGATCTGACCGGACTGCGACAGACCTGACAGAAAACCGGTGAAGCTTCTGTTGCAGACAGTTTGGGACAGACGCACCAACAGATTTTATTTCCCAACGTTTGGAAAACGTTACTCTGGCGCCCGGCCCACATCGGACCACCGTAGACACCCTCAGCTCAGTAGCCCATTTCATAAGTCAAAAATCCCCGCAATTGCTGCACAGACCAGTCCGGCTTTAATCCTCCCCGGGTCATTCATAAGACCACAGTTGAAGGCGGGCAGGTCCCGCTCACATAAACGTGTTCATAAATGAAGCCGCAGCGCGAATCCAAAAGAGGCGTGGAGCAGAGCTCAGCTGAGCTGAACTGGACCGCGACGTATTTATTGTGGGACAGACGTCAGACGTTTACAAGTTGTCGTTTCGTGTCATTTTTAATATTTCCTCAGTAATAAATCTACTGTCTCCCTCCAGCGCGCGCACACACAGCTGCTCCGCTGCAGAGAGAGAGAGAGAGAGAGAGAGAGAGAGAGAGAGAGAGAGAGAGAGAGAGAGAGAGGGAAAAAAAGAGCGAAACTAACTTTTACAAGTTGCTGTTTCGTGTCATTTTTAATATTCCCTTGTTAATAAATCTGCTTGTTGATTAATCCTGCGGTCGCTCACTGATATCATCATATTCTGAGCGCGGATCCGCGGGTTGCATTCACAAGTGGGTCTGTCCGGCTCGGGTCCGGATCTGATACTACCTCTGCTCGCGGATCAGGGGCGCATCAGAGGCGAGTAAAATTTATCCGCCTTTGTGTTTTTTTCTGAATGCTCGTTGGAGGACTGAACACGCATCAGGCCCGGACTGAGCTGTCTTATGAAAGGGGCTAGTGTAGGCATTCTGCTCGAGGCCTAAGACTCAGGTGCTTTCTTCTTGTTAAAATTGAGTCTTTCCTTCCCACTGTCACTTCTGTGCAGCTCAGGATGGAGCAGTGTGGTTGCATGAAGATTCATCTACAGGTAGTCCTCGACTTACGACGGCCTCGACTTGTGACGTTTCGCGGTTACGAACGCCCTCCCATTGAAAAGCATTGTTTCGAGTTACACAGTTTATGCGCCTTTACACAAAAAAATACTGTACTGAAACTCAGCGGAGGCGGAAATTCACAGAAGGGAGGGGGGAGAGTGTACCTTAGCGGCCATGACAATGGAAATTTACAGGAGACCTCATTGTTTACAGGCAGACCGGAGGCAGAGGAGGTTAGGAGGGGCTAACATGCTAACAGACCTTACTGTAAAACTCTGGACCGCACGTGGAAAATTACAGGAGACCTTTGTTTGGACCGGAGGTTTACGAGGCAGAGAGGCTACAGCTGAGCAACGAGCTAACATGCTAACAGACGGATGAAGACTCCATCAGCTCCCAGTAGGAAAATAACTATTTTTTCCCCTTCATTATGGCTCCAAATGTATGTGTTTTTTTATAATTATGTAGGGTACAGTGTTAGGATAGGCTAAGTGCTTGGTAAAATACAGTATTGTACGTATAAGGTGCAGTTTGGACATTGTTTCCGACTTACGACGAAATTCGAGTTACAACGCAGCGTAGGAACGGATCTCCGTCGTAAGTCGGGGACGACCTGCATTGACTTTCACTGACAGTTAACTACCAGCTGTTCTCCAGCGTTCGGTACTGAACTGGACTCTGACTGGAATAAACTTGTTTTTTGTTGAGCAGTGCAGCCTTGTTGAGGTCAAAGATGGATCAGAACGTAGATCGGACTGGGCAGGGCCCTCTGGGAACCAGATGGACACACAGGGAAATACATGTTTCACACTTTGAGCCCAACATGCTGCCACTGAACGCAGCTGGTGCTCACTACAACGACAGAAACTAAACTGAGGGGTCCAAGAAGGGCTCCAGATGCCAACGGCTCTGCCACAAACCTGACCCAACACTTGCCTCACCAGGTTTTCTATTATGGTTTCAGATTCTGGGACTCGGGGGAACGGAGAGGCAGTACACACATGTTGAGGCAGTTTGGAAACATCCTCATGAACAAGAGGTGGAGCCCCCGACACACCGAAGACCTTCATGCACATCTATGCTAAACTAAAACATTTAAATCAGTCTAATGGAGAGCTTGGGTCCTGGTGAGTACTTTAAAGTTAGATAAGTCCTGCCAAGATCCACCAACATGTTCAGAAACAGAGAGAAGCTGCAGGGAACAAGCTAGGGCTTTATTTTATTTTGAGCCTCAGGAGATACGGAGCCGCAGCTCCAGGAACTAAACATTAAGACTCGTGATTTGAAGGAAGGATGCCCTGAAAGGATGAAAACTAATTAACTGTGAGCGTTCAGCTTTGCGTGGCTCCTGCTCCGTGTCTGGCATCACTTCAACGTGTTCGTAAGACGTGAGGAAGAGTTCAAAGGTTTAAATTCAAGCACGTTTCACTCGCGGCTGCAGATGAAAACAGAGTGATGGACGGCAGTTTAACTGCGCTCCAAAGGTCTCCAGGAGCAGTCAACATCTACCCCATGACTCCAGAGATCATCTCCTCTGCATCACCTTCACGGCCCACTCGTCCCGCTGCCCGGCGCCGCTGCTGAACGAGACACGTTCGTCCGACCATCAGCAAACGTATAAATCAGAGCAACGACGACGCACGAAGCAACGTGAAGGACAAACACAAGCTGCCGGCTGCAATAAATCCTCCCACGGTCATTCTCTGCCGTTCTTCTGGACCCGCCAGGTCAAATCGATGCCTCCGTCAGCTCAACGCAGAGGTGATGACAGCTGGAGAAAAGCAGAGCTGAAACTGACAGGAAGCTAAACTTCAGGTGGTTTGACTCGTGTAACAAGAAGAAGTAAAGCTGGGCTTTAAAGGAGCCGCTGCGTCGTGTTCAGTCCCGCTGGTTCAAACTCATAAATCCATGGAGACGCACAGGTCTGGTCAAAACGTGCAACACACTCTGATGTTCAGTGTGACAATACAAACCAAAATACAGCAGCTTCATGGTTCATTTGTCACGAACTCGCTCTATAGCACACATGTCAAAGTTATGGCCCGCGGGCCAGATCCGGCCCGCAAATTAATTATCTATGGCCCGCTGGATGATATTTAATTACTATTAGAAACGGCCCGCAGGCCACAGCCAGCCGCTGGTGTTTTGCACACACCAACACTAATAATAATAATAATAATAATAATAATAATAATAAATTCAATTTATTCCACACTTTTCATTAATAAAAATCTCAAAGTGCTACATTCCACAACATTGCTACATTGCACTACATTCCCCACAATGCAACGGTAGTAGGGGTGGGGCCGATCTGATTCGGAGTCGTGTCTCATGAACTCAGAGTAATAAGACCCACCTCATGTCACATTCAGTAAATCCATTCCATAGTTTGCAGCCAGCTACAACGTGAGGACTGAGTGAGTAGCACTTTAGCGAACAGCTAGCCAACTTTTCATCGTAACATGTCCGCTGTGTGGAAGTATTTTACACTAAACACCACAAGACAGCAACGTGCAATGTCTGCAGAGCCATAGTGCCACATTAAACCACGGTCAAGTTAGTTTTACGTTGGACATTCGAGCTCTGGGGCTTCAGCGGGACGCCACTCTCGCTGAACCGAAACAGGGAGACCGACCGCGGCCAGCTGCGTCCAGTCCGACCCGCTGTCTGACCGTCTCGTAGGAGGGACAGGCGGAGAGCGGCTGACCGAAATCAGAGCGCCCGCCCCGGATTGAACAATAAAAACACACCGCTGAAGCCACGGAGCTCAAATGTTCACCGAGAAGTTGCTAAACTTCATCATAATTAATGACCAACAGCTGTCAGCTGTAGAAAATGAAGGATTTCACAGCTTGATGCTTGCAGCCAACAGTAAACAATCATAAAAAACATATGAATTAAAAATCACAAGAAAACTGTACTTAAAAGACAAAACAAAATATAAACGGCTACATTATAAAACAATGTAAAATACTAAAAGCAGGAACATGTCTGTGTTGATTTATGCCAAGAACTTAGCAGATGTAAAGCTATTTAATATTTTTATTTAATTCATTTATTCATTCATTTAAAAGAGACAAAAGAATATCATCAAAAAAAAAAACATTGAATGAAAAGAGTGCAGAAAGAAGAAAAAAAATATTATATCACCTCCTTATAATAAACATGGAACCAGTCCGGCCCTTGGCTTGTAGCAAATTTATTTTTTTGGCCCTCGGTGTATTTGACTTTGACACCCCTGCTGTATCGTGACATGACACACAACTGGCTGATTGATGATGAGCCGCACGATCGGCACAAACTTTTCATTTAAAATGAATTATTTTAAATTATTCAGCACCTGCTGCACGTTTGTGCAGCCCAGAGCTGAAGGAGAAGCTTCCTCCTGCAGCGTGTGATGAGCTCTCTCTGCAGCGGAGAAGTGGGCGTGGCTAACAGTGTTTAGATTATTGCCAGAGTGTGGGAAGGGTTTAAAATACCAGACTAATGTCGTTTTCACACCTGATAGTCCGGTAGACTCGGTTCGATCGTGGACCAATATTCAGAACATTTGTTTACATTGTCAGCTGGTGCGGTTCATTCACACTGCACTGAGTCAGTAGACCTGTTCCCCCCCTCACCTGTGGTGGCGCTGCAATAAGAACTAATGAAGGAAACAACACAAAAACCTCTGAAGAAGACACTGAGCGCAACTGCCTTCTGGAAACAAAAACAAAAATGGAGTTGTGTCAAATTTTAGCGGTTTTAGGAGTTCTGTTTGGTCAGTTTTCAACAATGGACTCATCAAGAAGAGAAGATGAGGCAGAAGACCATGGAGAATGAATTTCACACAAAGCGGCTGATGGCTCCATATGAGGTAAGAGAAATTTACGTTAGTTTTGGTTGTATTTACCCAGAATGCCCAGCGCTGTAGTCTAATTCCTGGTTTTTGAGCGGTCTCCAGTCTGCTTGTATTCACACTGCATTTGAACTGCATTCGAGTTCACTTCAACCGAAACGAGACCTAGGTTTTTAGGTGGACAAGAGTTCACTTTTTTGGTCGGCTTCAGAGTTTGATTGCATGTTCACACCTCCCCAAACGAACCGGACTTTCTAGACAAACGGATAGAGCTGGATTAAAGCGGACTAAACAGCTCTGCTGTGAATGCACAATAAAATAAACTACGGTACTTGTTCTACTATTCCTACTTGGTGGTTTTCCATTTATCGCAGGTCTTCAGGGTACAGATCCTGTGTGATAAACGAGGGACTACTGTCCATGAACGCCTCAAGTTAGATTCATACTTGACGCGTCGCGCAGCGCGCGAGGGTGCGCGCTCCAAAAGTGACGCAATTTCACAGTCCCCGCCCCTGCGCGTTGGCCCCGCGCGTGGGATT
>JBBPBX010001699.1:40303-98965 GCA_038048925.1 Garcialebias charrua | reverse complement strand
AAGACCGCCTTCAGGACTCCATTCGGACACTTTGAATATTTAGTGATGCCTTTCGGCCTTACCAATGCTCCTGCGGTATTCCAAGCACTCGTTAACGACGTCCTTAGGGACTTCCTTAATGAGTTTGTTTTCGTTTATTTAGACGATCTACTCATCTACTCCCACAACTTAAGCCAACACGAGACTCACGTACGTACGTACGTACGTACGTACGTACGTACGTACGTACGTGCGGTGCTACAGAGACTCCTTGAGAACCAGCTCTATGTAAAGGCAGAGAAGTGCGATTTTCATGTCACCACTGTGTCATTCCTGGGATTTATTTTTGAGGGTGGTAGTTTTCGCACTGACCCTGAAAAGACCAGGGCTGTGGAAGAATGGCCTACTCTTGCGGACCTTAAACAGTTGCAACGGTTCTTAGGCTTTGCAAATTTCTATAGGAGGTTAATTAAGAATTATAGTCGCATTGCTGCTCCTCTTACTCAACTCACCTCCACGTTAAGAACCTTCTCCTGGACTCCTGAGGCTGAGACGGCTTTTAAGTAACTTAAGCGTCTTTTCTCCACCGCCTCCATCCTTCGTCACCCTGATCCGGAGAGACAATTCCTCCTGGAAGTCGACGCTTCGGACACGGGTGTGGGAGCAGTTCTTTCACAGCGTTCTCAGGAGGATAACAAGGTCCACCCATGTGCATTCTTCTCTCGACGTCTTAGCCCTTCGGAACAGAACTATGACGTGGGGAACAGAGAGTTCCCCACACTAGAAGAATGGAGGCACTGGTTGGAGGGTACCAAGACACCTTTTCTGATCTGGACAGATCATAAGAACCTTACTTACATCCAGAACGCCAAGAGGCTGAGTCCTAGACAGGCTCGTTGGTCTTTGTTTTTTGCAAGGTTTAACTTCTTTTTGACCTACAGACCTGGATCCAAGAACATCAAGCCCAATGCCCTGTCTAGACAGTTTTCCATTTCCGACCAGCGCAAGACTGACGACAACATACTACCCCCCTCCGTTGTGGTTGGCGCGCTTACCTGGTCCATTGAAAGAGACATACAGGAGGCGCAAGGATCTGAACCCGACCCAGGTACCGGTCCTCCTGATAGAAGGTTTGTTCCCTCCGCTATCATATCCAAGGTGCTAGACTGGATTCATTCGAACAAGCTGTCATGTCACCCAAGCACTAACCGCATGCTTTCCTTTGTTAAGAGACACTTCTGGTGGCCCACACTAAACCAGGACGTTAAGGAGTTCGTGGCTGCTTGCCCTACCTGTGCTCGCAACAAGAGTGGGAACCAACCTCCAGCAGGATTGTTACAGCCTTTGCCCACACCCAGTCGTCCATGGTCCCATGTAGCACTGGATTTCGTTACTGGACTGCCCCCCTCTGAAGGGAACACTGTCATTTTAACAGTTGTTGACAGGTTCTCCAAGACAGCTCATTTTGTACCCCTTGTCAAGCTTCCCTCTGCCTTGGAGACTGCTCACCTCTTGACCCAGCACGTCTTTCGGATTCATGGTATTCCTACTGATCTAGTTTCGGACCGAGGGCCTCAATTCACTTCTCAGGTCTGGCAGGCTTTCTGCAACACCCTGGGGGCCTCTTCTAGTCTGACATCTGGTTATCATCCCCAATCTAATGGACAAACGGAGCGATGTAACCAAGAGTTGGAGGCTGCCCTACGTTGTGTCGTTGAGGACAACCCATCTTCTTGGAGCAAACATCTGGTGTGGGTAGAGTACGCTCACAATACTCACACATCCTCCGACACTGGAATGTCTCCCTTCGAAGCCTCTCTGGGTTACGCTCTCCCGCTTTTTCCTAGTCAGGAGTACGAGATCTCTGTCCCTTCTGTTCAGCACCATTTCCGCCGTTGCCGTAGGGTTTGGCGTCAGGCTAAGGCGGCCCTGCTACGAACTGCTGACCAGAACAAGAGACACGCGGACCGCCATCGTTCTATAGCTGCTGTCCGTCTGAAATTGCCTGCCTCCATGCGCATCCATCCCACCTTCCACGTTTCTCAGGTGAAGCCAGTCTCTGTGAGTCCTTTGTGTCCTCCTGCTGTCCTCCCTCCTCCCCCCCGTCTCATTGACAATCACCCTGCCTTCACTGTCCGGTGTATCCTGGATGTTCGGCGTCGGGGACGGGGTTTCCAGTATTTGGTTGACTGGGAGGGCTATGGTCCCGAGGAGAGGTCTTGGATTCCTCGGTCTTTCATTCTGGATCCCAGCCTCATCTCCTCTTTCTTCAGGTCCCATCCTGAGAAGCGCCTTAGGTCGCCAAGGGGCGATTCTTGAGGGGGGGGTACTGTGGGGTTTTTCCTGTTTTGCTGCCTACAGATTTCCTGAGGTTGAGGAGTCACAGCTGTCGGCCATCTCCACTAATCACCACCAGGACTACTTAAGACTGCTGGCTGGCTTCATTCAGTGCTGAAGCATACCTACTTTATGGTACTAGTGCTTCCAGCCTCTTGGTGTTAATCCTTGTAGTTTCTATGCTTACCCCTGTGTTTTTTCCTCGTGACACTACAGACCCTGGTCCATCTGTGCCTAACGTTCTGGACCCCTGGCTGCTCTGTGGACCTCCTGTGCTGAACATCAAAGTTAAGACTCCAACTCAGGACCTCTTCAATATACCTCCAGTGAGATCTTCCACCTCCACGCTCCACCCGTGCTCCCCACCCCTATGGATAACATTGCCACTGTTAATAAATCATTGTTTGTTTTTTACCCCTGAGTTCTGTTTCCTTTCGGTCCGTTCATTTGGGTTGATATCGGTACCTTGACAATATGTTGTGATGTAATTTAATGATTTGTTAATTAAATGATTCAGTTCTGCTGAACCAACATAAATTAACGTTTCATGTCTTTTACATCTCATCACCTAGTCACAGATTTATAATTTAATCTGAAAAAATGAGAACCCGTGAATTATTGATGTATTTTTGTGTCAGTCTAAACCCTGCTCAATTTACATCTAGTGTATAGGTAAAATCAGTAAAACTGATCGCTCATATTATTACACAGGTACGAGCTGCTAAATTCGAAATCGGATATTTTGAAGTGGAGCTCTGTGGGCAAATTAAGAACAGTTAGTATCTTACCTGTTACAGATAAATCTTGGTTTGACCTCAGTTGGGAGTAAAAGAATTTAGCAGCTCGTACCTGTGTAATAATATAGGAGGTGATCAGTTTTACTGATTTTACCTATACACTCAACTCAGTCTCACTCCCTACTCGTCATATATTGATGATAAGGGTCAGTGTCCCTCCGCGTCGAATACTTGACGCGTCGGGTCGTCCCTTCTCATCATTATTTGGTGTGCAAGGTAATGTTAAGTTGTGATCTTCTCTTCCAGTTTGGATAGTGAAGCACTTTCATATTTACTTGTTTTTTATGAACAGGAATGATTTTTCTGGCAAAAATTCAACCTTAAGCCTAACCTTATAACAAACCCTAAACTTAACCATTCACCTTTTATTTGACCCTTGAACCCCAAACAAACCAATGAGAGCACCCTGCACACCAAAAATGACGAGAAGGGGCGACCCGGCGCATCATGTATGTGACGCGGAGGGACCCTGACCCTTTTCATCAATATATGACGAGTAGGGAGTGAGAACATGTTGTTTTAACCATAAAATGTTGTTGCCCTGAAGCAAAAGTCGTTTTTACAGAACAGACATTGGATGAATTCTTATTTTTTGTAGCCTATATATATTTGCTAACACAGGTGACAAAATGCCACTCACGCAGGAGGAAGTTCCACACTGTAAACCCAAATTAGTAATCATTACTAAAGCAGAATGTGGAAAGCGATTGCGAGGGGATCTCCAGTTTTTACAAAATCAAAAACTAAACAAATCAAGCTCTGTTTACATTAAGTCTTGTGTCCAAGATAATCTTGTGCTAAAAAAGTCAAGTTTTTAAAACCATTGTTTACGAGTAATTAACTCAACCATTAATCATATATATCAGTAATCATTACCCATGATGATCAGTATTTGTTTCTCATGTTTATCAGTATTCATTTCTCATCTTTATTAGTTAGAAATACTAATAATAATAATAAATTAGATTTTTTAACATTACACAATAATTGTCTGTATACTACCTGTTGTTTCTTACACAAAAAAATGACAATTTAATTTATTTTTCACAAATTTATTGCAAAAATAGTGCAATAGTAACATTTTAAACATGTAAAGCTGAGTACACATTTCACCATGTTCAAGAGTTTAAACTTTAGTACAAAACTAAATCTGAGTAAAGTGCTAAGTCAATACAATTCTGCATTTAAGCCTTTACAAAAATGGATTTTCAAACATTTTACCAAATTAACCATTTTACTTTGATAGGTGAAATTAAGAATGTTAATATCTTGTGCAAAGGGGAACATGCATAACATCTTATGATCTGAGGTACCCTTTATCATTTACATCATTAATCTGGTCAAAAGACTAACATGGAACCCTTCAATGGCTTCGACGGGTAAATTGTCTTTAAAAAAAAAAAGTGTCCGTACAGTTCTTTTATTTGGAAGCCTTAATAAAAAAATAAACATTTAAATAATAATAATAATAATTTAAAAAATTAAAAATAATCTTTTTTTTTTTACAAAAAAAATAACTAGCATGGTGGCACTAACAATTGTTTAAAACAAGTAATGATGAACAGGAAAGTTTCTGTGAAACAGTTACATTACAACACTTGTTCACATTATGTTTGTATTTGAAAGACAGCTACAAACTAAACTTCAGCAGTAAAACAATAAACTTCTAGCTGCTAAATAGGATTTTTTCCCACCTAACCAAAAGTAGAGCACCTGCAGCGTTTTTACACAAGTTGAATTTTCTGTTTGAATTCTCAGCTTCAACTCAATACTTCCCAAATGGGGAAGAAAAAAAATACAGTACCTGTTGAATGAACAGGAGGGTACAGTATTTCTGATTTTCTTTGGGTAGTTTACATGGAGTTCATATGTGAGCCTAAAAAGGAGACTCACAGCTTCTGGCAGGGTCATGAGCTTTTCCACAAAAAATTTCACCCTCATTGACGATGTTCAGGCTCGCCGGGTGAAGATCTGATGTTAGGGGGGGGAGACACCTTCAGGATTCAGCAACAAGGTCCCAACGTCCATTTGGCCAAAGAACTCATCACCATCCTAAAGATAAACAAAAATAATTGCCATAAATAAAACCATTAGGGAATAAAATTGCTGAACTACAACAGACCACCATGACAGAACAGGCATTGTATCAAATACAGTTTATGCCAACATAATGATAACTACTGTTTGGTCAAGCATTTTGAATTTTTCTAACAATAAACATTGTAAAATCAGTATTGGTCTAAGGACTATTTGAGAGATCTTCTTGGTCCATTTTGTCACTATTTGACTGAAATAGGAAAACTTCTAAATTGGTTGTTTTTATATAATGATATTATTTAATATGGGCCCATCGCAGTCGTCACTGCACATAAACACAGGGTTAGTCAGGGTGTGCTCATGAAGGACAGAATAAAATTCCTGCAGCAGGTCTTTTACCACAATCCTTTAGAATTTCATACAAATTTTAAAAAATACTGTAATTAAAAAAAAGAAATTGGTGTGCTGTTCAACTGGAGACCAAATGACCATTAGAATATTATGTGTACCTGCTTATTAGTAAAGTGTGCAGACCAGCGTTTCATCAGAAGGCTCGGTGGTGATGTCTCCACGTCATCCCTCCAAATGTTAGGTCCACATTGTGTCTTGTCTTCTATTTGGCAGAAAATAGAAGACAGAAAATTGATAGATATGTTGAAAGGAAAAGTCTCATACACACAAACAAAGACACACACAATTTGTTTTGACCCAGTATTACCTTCATTTTCTGCAAAAGCTGTGCCAAATGTTCAGCCACGTTGCCCCTCATTTCCATAAGACTGGTGGTGTGATCATGACGGACAGAAAAAAATTCCTGCAGCAGGTCTTTTTCCACAATCCTTTAGAATGCATACAAATAAAAAAATTAAAATTAAAAAAAAGAAATTAGTGTGCTGTTCAACTGGAGCGCAAATGACCATCAGAATAATATGTGTACCTGCTTATTAGTGAAGAGTGCAGGCCAGCGTTTCATCAGAAGGCTTGGTGTTGATGTCTCCACAATGTCATCCCTCCAAATGTTAGGTCCACATTTTGTTTTGTCATCTATTCGGCGCACAAATCCAATATGGCGGTTAGACCAAAAAAAAAAAAAAAGAAATAAAAAAAGAGAAAATAATACTTTAATGAACACAGAATATAAGCAAAATTCACTATATCACCAGGAATTATTGTAAGAACCAACAGCCCTTGGTTTGAATAATCCCTGTCGAAGTAAAAAAAAATTAAACCATGCGGTAAATTATTCTGTATGCAACAGGAAGCTAGCATAAAGCTAACTGCTAACAGCATTAGCTCTCTGTGAGGGCTCTCTGTGTTTGCTACAGGCATTAACTACCGGTACTAATTCAATCAGTCCCGAAATAACAACAAAGGATGATCAACTACAAAGTACTGTAGCTATAATTTAGGGCAAAAATGATGCAGTTGACACTCCGGTGAAACATTAGCTATCGTTAACATGAGCACACAAAAACGTTATTTTACTAGCAAGTACAATAAAAACGGAATCAAATTTGAGCACTTAACATGTGTCAATAAACTGTTACATCAACCAGACTGACCTGATTTCAGCACTTCGTCACAGTAATGAGATTTTCCAGCAAACAGTCAGGAGAAACATGCACTGAGCTCACGGTTCTTCTTCTTCTTCTTCCTCTTTGTGCACCAGGCAGGTGACGTCATAGACATTATATACATGCTGCATTCCAGTTACCTTGTATTTTGGGAACTACGAAGTGGCAGTGACGTCATCTCCCCATCTACCACTTGAAAACACGTTCCGGTTACCCTGGTGGTAAAACAAGATGGACGCACGCATTGTTTTTGTTGCTGTTTCGGAATATAATAAATTACTAAACATATATGCACTCCAGACTACCAGTTATGCACTCCTGACACAGAACATGTCAAAGAAGAAAGATGAACGTCGAAGGTAATAGATTTAATATATATTTTTCTCGTTGGGAAAAAGAAAAACTGGCTTTACAGCTAAAAAAAAAAAACGTCTTCGCTCACTGCACAGCAAAACATGTAGGGGGTTTACGATATGTTGAAGAAACTGTACAGTGGTTGCTTTATTTTGCTAAATAAATAAGTTGCTAACACCGGTTGCTAACCCTGCTGACCACTTGACCAGGTCACCCTTGTAAAAGTGATCTCGAACGTGCAAAATAACTGGTAAAATAAAGGTGATTGATTTTATGATATATAACACCATCAGAAAGTTTTGGTTTGTAGCCTGACACTACAGTACTGTTGTTGTTTTTTTACAATCAACCTTTATTTAGTCAGGTAAATGTCATTGAGCCTCGTGAACTCATTTAAAAAAGTGACCTGCTACAAACTAAAGAATGATTAACAGCAATGGTAGAATTTCCTTAAATAATAGACAATAAACACAAGAGAGAAATATATATTTTTTCTTTTAAAACAAAGTATCAAAGACTAGAAAAACATTATAAGGTAGATGTATAAATCAAAGACAGGAACATATCTGCATTGTTTTGCCAGGATTCCAAGAGATTCAACTATTCTCCAGATTCCAACAGTTTCCTGAAAGTAGCTGTCTGAAATGTGTATTTTTCACATAAACAAGAAGTCAAATGATGAAAAAATGACAGAGAATTGCAGCTCATTATTAACTTTATGTCTGTCTGAAATAAACACTGTTTTCCCATTGCAGAGTTGTCTTGGACCCTACCATGCTGCCAGAAAACCCATCCATCCTGAAGAACAATGGTGCTCTAAGTGAAGCAGACAAGCAACGTAACGCTGAAATCAGCCGTGGAAGGGTGATTGTGGAGCAAGCCTTCGGATGTTTGAAGTGCAGGTGGAGACGGCTTTGTGACGTGCAGAATACCAGAACTGTTGTGGTGGTGAAGATCGCATCCTCCACAACTTGGGACGTGGGCCATCACAAATTTGTCAGCAGCATGCAGACGGGTCCCCCAGGGAGGATGATGAAAATGAATAACTCTTAGAATTCCGGTGTGTAAAAGAAAAAAATAATAGGTAGTATGTTGTTTTGAAACTTCCTACATTAGCGCAGTTGTTCATGACAAAACTGTCTGTACAAATGTACTTAAAAGACTGCTATAATGAAGCTTAATAAACATTTTTCTTTAAATACAGCATTTTGTCTTTGAGTTGTGACAAAAGTTCCAATCTCAGTTGTCTGAAAGTTTCAGTTTTAATTACAAAATGTGCAACAGAACAGCATTTTCAAAATTCATACAATCAAAGGCACTGAAAACCAAACATTTTTACTGGGCCGAACCTGAGCAAAATAAACAATGTGAAAACAAAAAAAACTTTAAAAAAAAAACAGAAGTTGTTTTGTGCAAAACAATAAGAAAGTTTACAGTACAGCTACATTTTTTTGTAGCATCTGGGCTGATTTCATTTGCTCCTGGGTTGATTTCATTTGCTCCATCATGTCCTGATGTCGCTGTTGACTGTTTTCCTCTGACTGGCGGAAGAACTCCAAAACCTCACTAGACCTTCGCTTGCGAGTGGAACACGCATGTGTTCAATCGAGAACAGTGTCTGTTCTTTATTAAAACTGTCATTCTCGCGGATGGGGGACTCTGCGTGGCTGCTGGTTGATGGAGAGTCTTCACAGTTCTCTGAAAAAATCATATAAAAAGAAAAAAACACAGTATTGTTAAATTCATTATACAGTAATTGGTTTGGTTTGCATTAAAACTTATTTCTCCAAAATCTTACCAGCTGTGCTGTCCTGTGCAGGTTGGATAAGCTCAACTTTCATAGTGAGGTTTGCATCAATGTACAAACAGGACAAATCCCCTGCACTGCGATACAAGCTCTGCCAGAAAATGTTGTTGTTCTCTGCTCATCAACAAACATGTTGTTGTACTGGTCGAGGTAGACTGAAAACAAACACAAACACACACTTACTATACAAATATACACGTCCTAACACATAAATATCATACAGGATTATAGAATGTTTCTAAACACGGATCTTTGGAAACCAAATATATATTTTTTTAACCACAGTTTAGTGCTAATTTATAGTCAGTTCAACAAACAATGTGTGTTTAGTTCTGGGTTGGCTAACAAAATAAGCCACAGCGCCAAAGAAAACAAGGGTAAAAAATATATATTTTAAAATAAAATTCATAACTAATAGTTACTTTTTTAATGTGCTGAATAATAAAATGTGGCGAATGAAAGTCGCTGCCGCTGGCCTACAGAACTGTTGTGATCCAAACAACGACAAAAACAGCCGTACGCCGCATGACATGCAACTAAACACAGGTTTTTAATGTGATCTGTGTTCACAAGCATACGCTTAAGCTGTGTGTGTGATTAAAAAACACACAACAACATTTTACAACTGTTATTTTAGTAAAAGTTTAGGTGTTGACTTACTGAAGACGCGAGTAGCCGCCATTTTGAATACGTCACTGGGATAAACTGGGGGCCGAAAAAATTGCCCCACTTCACGAATGGGAGTTTCCCACTGGAGCGGGCGTTCCGGTTTAAATCCACCACTGGGACCTTGGAAATTCCCACAATACGAGGTTACAGGAACGCAGCATTATTCCCAGCCAGTTTTCACCCCTGATGAGAACAGAGGGGCCTCATTTGTGAATTAGGGGCCGTTTACACAGCGCATATTTTGAGTGAATCCGCTCCTTTCTCTCCGTGGTTCTGCTGAACATTTACACGACACCATTGGCTCCCCTCTTTGAATCTGAAGGTTTCTGAACCCACCTTCCAGAGTGGAGGTTTTTCGCTGACCCCCTGCTGACAACATAAACATCTCCCACTGAGGCTTTTTGTTAAACCACATGCAGACTCGCATATGAGGGGCCGTGCGAACAGACGGCATATTTCTATCAACATGGCAGCAGACACACACAGCTTTCTGAACTATGACTGATGGAATATATTTTGAGTCTCATTTAATTAATCTACATCAGAATCTAGATGCTGTGACCGACATCTGTGTTGGAAGAGACTCTAGTCAGATCCAATTCTAATATCGTTGTTTATAGAATGAGGCAGGCGGATATTTCACACGTTGCGCTACACTAAAACATACTAAATGTGCCAAATACAGTACTTTGTAATAACAGTTTAACAATAATAAACAGTAATAATGTTAATGTGGGAAATATATAACGTTATCTGAGGTAAATAAAGCTATCTGGACTCAAGTTTTATGATTTAAAACGATTCAAAAAATGCAGCGTGTTATTAAAGTTAAAATGAAGACATTAGATTTAATTTTTATTTATTTATGCAGCACCACAAACTGTATGTCACACAAACACTGATAATTAAACTGAACATACTATTAAAAACAAGTTAACTGAACTGTCAACTGCATTAATGAACTGGACTCTGCTCTGTTTTCATCCTGGTGTGAGGATTTCACCTGTTTCTCACCTGATTCTCTTCTTAATTGTCCACAGGTGTCTTCCTCTTATCTCATTAGTGAGCAGTATTTAGTCTCTGTGACTTCACATGAAGAGGAAGTTGGGTTCCTGACTTCACATGAGAAGGAGCTGGTTTCCTGTGGCTGCAGAGGAAAGTCCTTGCACATGACGTTAATTGAGCATTGTCCTCCCATGGTGTCATGATCTGCTGGTCTGCTTTGAGCTTTGTCTGCACCAAGGGTCCCCTCTGGGGGCCTGGTAAGTAATTGCTGTTCCTTCAGTGATTCATCCTGTGTGATGTTTGTGCAGTTCACTAATTGTCATTTTTGTCTTTCCGAGCCATCTGGTCATCATGCTTGTGGGTTCCTCCGTCGGCGCCGGCGGTCCAGGTCCAGATTCCAGCTAGAACAGGCCCTGGCGTCCAGCTCGTCCAGTGAGTCCAGCTCCTGCGCGGATCGTGACACCTGGAATCTGGATACTGGTCCGACGTTATGCATCTGGCTCGTTCAGGCTGTCACTCCTTTGATTAATGCAGCTTAAAACATTCAATAATTGGAAAAAAGAACTGAGAGGAATTTTAAAGGAATAGTTCATCCAACATGACATCTTTCTCTTTGACGTCCTGCTGCACCTGGGCCGAGCCTCGTTCAAAACCATTCCACCTGGTGGAAGGATAGCTTCTCGATCTTGCAGGAATTTTTTTAACTCATTTGATTGTTGTGTAATGGAAGTAAACACAAGCTAACATTATTAAGAACTTTGATTTACCTACTTTAAATCAGCTACTGATTATCACGGAGCAAAGTCCAACATCATCCTCGTCGACTCCGTTCTGGTCCACTCAGCGACCGGTGTGGAGCTGTAGATGAAGCGGTCACACTTGGCATCAAATCTGTCGACTCTTATCAAAATCCAGCCAAAATCCAGCTTTAATTTGTTGTTACGTTGTTGTTAGCTGAGCTTTTAGCCCTGAGGAAAGTCCTTACAGCAGGGATGTCAAAGTCAAATACACAGAGGGCCAAAAAAAACAAATTTGCTACAAGCCAAGGGCCGGACTGGTTCAATGTTTATTATAAGGGGGTGATATAAGTTTTTCTTCTTCTTTCTGCACTCTTTTCATTCAATGTTTTCTTTTTGATGAATTTGTTTTATTTTGTCTCTTTTAAATGAATTAAATAAAATGTTGAATAGCTTTACATCTACTGATTTTTTATGATAGTTTTTATTTATTTATTTTTTATTCAAGATGGCGGCGCATGCAAACGCGGCGGCTTCTCTCTCCCCCGACAACACGGTGTTTTCGTCTGTTCTGTCCTGCATGCCGCAATGTGCCGGCACGTCTTCGTCATGTCTACGTGTTCAAGAACGCAAGTATAGCCGTGAGTTCCTGCTTGATGTCGGAAAAACCGCTCATTTGGAAATAAACAGCGAGCTCGAGGAGAAGCTACGTGCCTGCGGCCTGCTCTGGAAGCCAGCACCGAGCCTCCCTTCATCGCACCCGCAGTGGAAGTGCCACAAGCGGCGTGACAGGAAGCAGAAGTGGGGTAAGAGCGGAGGTATCGGAGCTAGGCTAGCAGCTAGCCCACACAAGCCGGCTATTCCATCCATGGTTTTGGCTAACGTACGTTCCTTGGACAACAAATTGTATTATATACACCTGCTACGAACGACACAAAAGACTGTGAGAGACTGTTGTGTGTTTGTATTCACGGAAACGTGGCTTAACAACAACGTTCCGGACCACGCTATTCAGCTCGAGAGGCTAACATGCTACAGAGCGGACCGTGCTCTCATCGAGGGAGGTAAGACACGTGGAGGGGGGTTCTGTGTTTACATCAACAACGCATGGTGTCTGGATGCTGCTGTGGTCCACAAACACTGCTCACCTTTAGTGGAGTTTATGACTATTAAATGCAGGCCATTCTATTTACCGAGGGAATTTACAGCTGTTATGATCGTTGCTGTATATATTCCTCCAAGCTCCAACAGCAAAGTTAGAGGTGAGGCACTGAATGAACTATATCTGCACATCAGTGAGCAGCAAACAGCCCACCCTGATGCTTTCCTCATCATGGCTGGTGATTTCAACCAAGCAGATTTAAAGAGTGTATTTCCAAAAACATACAGAAACATAAACTTCCCAACAAGAGGCAGAAATACACTGGACCAAGTTTACACCACCATGAAAGCAGCTTACAAGGCCCTCCCCAACATCGGTGCTTCTGACCATATCTGTGTTATGCTAAAGCCAGCTTACAGACCACTGGTGAAAGTCACAAAACCAGTTCGCAAGCAGATACGAGTGTGGCCAGAGGGGTCTTCAGAGGCACTCCAGGACTGTTTTGACACCACAGATTGGAGTATGTTCAAAGAAGCTGCTACCACAAACAACAACACATGTCTCCAGGAGTACTCAGACACTGTATGTTCATACATCACCAAGTGCATTGATGATGTAACCAACCTCAAAACCATCACTGTTCGGGCAAATCAGAAGCCATGGCTGACAGCAGAGGTTTACAGACTCCTGAGAGCCAGGAATGCTGCCTTCACAGCAGGAGATCAGGTGGGCCTGAGGACAGCCAGAAACAACCTGGCCCGGGGCATCAGAAAGGCCAAGAAGCAGTATTCCAGGAAAATAGCTCACCGCTTCAAGGACAGCAAGGATACACGGAGTCTGTGGCAGGGAATACAGACCATCACAAACTACAAACCATCCCCACAGACCTGTGACAGCACAACCTCTACGCTGAATGAACTGAATGACTTCTTTGCTCGGTTTGAGGCATGTAACAGCACACCTGCACAAAAACTCACCCCCTCTCCCGATGACCAGGTGCTGGCGCTGTCCTCAGACAGCGTGAGGCGATCATTCATCAAGATCAACGCCCGGAAAGCTTCTGGTCCTGACAACATACCTGGTCGTGTGCTGAAGGACTGTGCAGGAGAACTCGCAGCGGTCTTCACGGACATCTTTAACATCTCGCTGAGTCAGGCCATCGTCCCCACCTGTTTCAAAGCCACCACCATCATCCCTGTCCCAAAGAAGGCAACGCCCTCCTGCCTCAATGACTATCGTCCAGTAGCACTCACCCCCATCCTGATGAAGTGCTTCGAACGGCTAGTCATGAAAAGCATCACATCTGTCCTCCCTGCCTCCCTGGATCCCTTCCAATTTGCATATCGGCCTAATCGCTCAACCGACGATGCCATCTCCTCTGCCCTCCACACAGCTCTCACACATCTGGACACGAAAGACTCCTATGTCAGAATGCTGTTCATCGACTTCAGCTCAGCATTCAACACCATCATCCCCCAACAGCTCATCCTTAAACTGGACAGTCTGGGGCTGAACACCTCAATGTGTAACTGGCTGCTAGACTTCCTGACCGGGAGACCACAGGCAGTACGGGTCGGGAATAACACATCCAGCACCATCACATTGAATACAGGAGCCCCACAAGGATGTGTGCTGAGCCCCCTTCTATTCACCCTGCTAACACACGACTGCACACCATCATACAGCTCCAACCACTTCATCAAGTTTGCAGACAACACAACAGTGGTGGGTCTCATCAGCAACAACGATGAGACGGACTACAGGAACGAGGTGAGCCGCCTGGCCTTGTGGTGCGGACACAACAATCTCACTCTCAACGTGGAGAAGACAAAGGAGATTGTTGTGGACTTCAGGAAGAGGGATGCCCAACATGCCCCTCTGACCATCAACAGCACCACAGTGGAGAGAGTGGACAGCACCAAGTTCCTGGGAGTGCACGTCTCAGAGGACCTGTCCTGGAGCAGGAACACTGCATCACTGGTCAAGAAGGCTCACCAGCGCCTCTACTTTCTCCGCAAGCTGAAAAGGGCTGGAGCTTCAACCCCCATCATGTGCACCTTCTACAGAGGTGCCATAGAAAGTGTCCTGACCAGCTGCATCACTGTGTGGTTTGGTGCATGTACTGCATCCTGCCGCAAGAGCCTCCAGCGCATCGTGAGAGCAGCTGAGAAGATTGTCGGCACCTCCTTCCCCTCACTACAGGACTTACACAGCAACCGCCTCACTCGGAAAGCTCTCTGCATGGCAGGTGATCCCACACACCCACTACACAGCTGCTTCAGCCTGTTGCCTTCAGGGAGGAGACTGAGGAGTCTCCAGGCTCGAACCAGCAGACTAAATGACAGCTCTGTTCATCAGGCAGTCAGGATGCTTAACTCTCTGCCTGCTCTGCCCTCCCTCCCACTTGTACTGCCTTAATCACAAAAAACTTTCACACATTACCACACAACACAAAGATTTTAACACTGGACTCTGTGTCATCAAAACGGGTTATTCACTCAACTCACGGTCATGTGCTCATTCAGTTTGCACTACTTCTTATATTCGCACTAATGTTTGCATTACATTACTGCCTATAGTCATACTACTGTTTACATTCACTGTTTACATTTATTACTACTGTTTTCATTCAATACTACTGTTTACATTTATTACTACTGTTTACATTTACACTACTTTTTATATCTACACTACTGCTCAGTATTGGGCAGCGCTAATCAAAAATTAGTTCCACAATTTCTAAAACGCTTATTAATTTTTTTAGGTCCACAATTTCAAAAGCACAAATGTCTTATGAAAATTAGGGGAAGCTAATCTAATCCGCTATTTATATATTTATATATATATATATATATATATATATATATATATATATATATATATATATATATATATATTATATATATATATATATATATATATATATATATATATATATATTTATATATAGCCGGCAGCGTTATCAATATTTGCACTACACTGCCAACTGAAAAGTAACAAAAATGATCCTAAAAGGATGAAATTACAAAAATCAAAGGATTTATTTAATACTTTACGTACATATATTCTATTCGGCCACGAAATTCAACAAAAAATAGAATGATCTTTTAATCCCTAAAACCACTTTTAAATCTAAAATACACGGGTGTGTCGCCACCGCATTTATACATAAAAGTAACCCAAATACATAAAACTAACGACTCACCGTCGAATGGTCGACACAAAACACACAATAAAATCCTCCGGCCGCGTTAATTTGGCTTGAAACAGCGGGGTTCTCTGCGGATTTATCCATTAGTAACCCAGCACAAGCAGCTGGACACAGAGTTCAGCGTCCAGTTCACCTCTGACCCGGAAGATGTCAAGATTCTATAGGTAGTCAACAGATTTAATGAAAAGTAACTAAAATACATAAAACTAACGACTCACCGTCGAATGCTCGACACAAAACACACAATAAAATCCTCCGGCCGCGTTAATTTGGCTTGAAACAGCGGGGTTCTCTGCGGATTTATCCATTAGTAACCCAGCACAAGCAGCTGGACACAGAGTTCAGCGTCCAGTTCACCTCTGACCCGGAAGATGTCAAGATTCTATAGGTATGCATAATTATTCTTGACAATAGGTTATTCTGTTTGAATTAGAATTATAATTTTAAGTTTAATTTGTCTGGTGTGTCGCGCAGGCTTCAGTGAGTCGTGCGCTCCCCTTGGTCATCAAAGCCGCTCCTCATATTAACACCCAGGTACATAAAATTCCCATACACCGCCGCAGAACAAGTACGAATTAAGACTGATTTTCATGCTATTGCTGGACTGCCAAACACCATCGGAGCAATAGATTATTATATCTGATTCGAAATATAACCTGCAGAATGTGGTTGCGCGCTGACCAGGAGGAGCGCGCATGACTCATTTGTGCTGCAAAACATGTTGGCACGCGTCTTGCAGCGTGGCATTTATTGTCCATCCATCTCGCAGACTGTTCCTTGACCACCTCCTGTCCGTGCTGTGGCGAGACGTTTGTTTGAAGCCATTTTCAGATCAAACCATTTTATTCTTGATTTCTGATACTGTACGACCCACGGGAGACAAAACATATGCACTACAATATTAATATGAAGTTAACTGTAGTTTCGAGACATTTTAAAATGCTTCTGTTCAAAAACATTCCGGTTCCGGTTCTGTGAGGTGCGGACGTGGGGAATGAGCTGCTGCTGAAAAACTCTATACTTGTGCGTGAGTATTATGATAAAGCTTTGGTAAGTCCATATTTATTTAAACAAACTATATAACTAAATGTAAGATCATTTAAAAAGGTATTAAAAATTTGATAACCGATCTTTTCTCCCCCCATTATTTCCACAAACTGGACGTGGAAACGTCGGAGAGCCTTGAGTTGTTTATCGACGATTATTTTGAAAGGTTTGTCATGAGCGACCCTAATGTAACATCCGGTGCGGGTAGCGGTTCGGCTAACACGAGCGGTAGCGGTGGCGAGTCGAAGCCGAATGCTAAACGGTACCGAGAGGGAAGCTCAGATAGCGTTTCGGAACCTTCGGTGGATAATTCAGGCTTCGTGACGATTCTGGAGTCAATTGATAAAAAGTTGTCTAGCTTGGACGCCCGGCTGGCGTTAGTTGAGGAGCTACAGAAGGAAGTAATGGGGTTGAGACAATCACTGGAGTTCACCCAGGAACAGGTAGCATCTCTAGCTAATGAAAACATTGAGCTAAAGGTAACAGTTGGACAGCTTAAAGATCAGATGTTGCAACTTTCCGGGGATAATAAAAAATTTAAAGAGTCAGTATTAGATATCCAAGCCAGAAGTATGCGGGATAATGTTATTTTCTCTGGGATTCCGGAGGGGGCGGAGGAAAATCCGGAGGCCTTGGTTCGGGACTTCTTTCAAAAACAGCTAAAGTTGCCGAGTGAAACCATTAAAGCAATTACTTTTCATCGAGTTCACCGCCTCGGGGCTAAACGGCCTGGGAACACTAGACCGCGCCCGATAATAGCTAAATTCGAACATTATAAACAAAAGGAACAGGTTAAAAGCCGGGGTAGGGAACTACGTGGGACACATTTTAGTATGAACGATCAATATCCTGCAGAAATCCTGAGCAGAAGGAAAGTACTATTCCCGATAAGAAAGAAAAATATAAGCGAAGGAATAAGAGCTAACATCTCCGTGGATAAACTCTATATAAACGGTCAGCTGTTTAGAGATCCAGAAACTACTCCTTGGCTTTATTAGCCATATGATCAAGGTAAGAACTATATCGGTTACTAATATTGATTAATATTATTAAATATAGTATTTGTTAATATTACTTACCAGATATATTTAATTTTTTTTCAGCACAGCTCGGTGGTGGGACACACTCAGATAGTGGTGATACACAAGGTGGGATGACACTTGATGTGGTAAGAGGGTGTTTTTGTTGTTTTTTCTTATCTGAATTATGTTTCCATGTATATCATTTCTCTTTGTTTTCTTGTCTATATTTTTCTAACTCAACAATTATCAGCGCACAAGCACAAGGGTTCACACACGTCTTTGTATATCCATACAATTACTTTATGAATGAAAACTTCCCTGATTCATTTTCAAAAGAAACAGCAATTACTTTATTTAAAAATCATATATAGTTATTCATTAAGGAATATGTTTTTGTCTGGATCTATTGTTATCTTTTATATTTGTGATAGTGGGTGTGGTATAGATTTATTATCATTAGCACAAGTATGGGTTCTTTAGGGTTTGTCACATGGAACATTAATGGAGCCGGTAGCCAACATAAAAAATATAGGATTTTTAATCAGATTAAAAGATTAAAGGCAGATGTTGTATTACTCCAAGAAATTCATAAATTGGCCTCAACTGTAGATGAGCTAAAATCTTCAGAGTTTCCTAATGTATTCTCAGCCTGTTATAATTCTAGACAAAGAGGGGTAGCAATTTTAATACATAAAAATGTTAACTTCACAGTATTAGATCAGGTTATAGACCCACACGGTAGATATATAATATTAAAGTTATCAATATTTAGACAAAATTATTGTATAGTTAGCATATATGGGCCAAATGTAGACGACGCTTCTTTTTTTCATGACTTTTTTTCCACTCTATCAAAGCACATGGATTCCTCACTGGTAATGGGAGGTGATCTCAACTTTGGTTTCAATGACAAAATAGACAGACTGAATACAGTGGGAACTCAACGCAGTTGGCAATCTATAAATATAGTTAAACAGTATATGAATGATTATGGACTCTGCGATGCATGGCGTTCTTTTCACCCTGATAGCAAAGAATATTCTTTCTTTTCACATGTGCATCACTCATATTCTCGTATAGATTATTTTATAGTAAGCAATTCATTGCTGACCAACATTTCAGACACTAAGATACACACCATTGCTGTCAGCGATCATGCACCAGTTACTCTATATTTAGATTATAAAAAAGAAACTAGAAAAAATATAAATTGGAGATTCAATACATCACTGCTTCAAGAAGAAGAATTTTTGCAATATTTTAAAATAGAATGGGCATCATATTTAGAGTTGAATGATTTGCCAGGAACATCAGCATGTACACTTTGGGAGGCTGGGAAAACAGTTATGAGAGGTAAAATAATATCCTATTCAACTGTAAAGGGGTTAATGAGGGGGTCAGTTTAATACTGACCTCCTTTTTACCTTAATTTACTTATTCAGATTGAATAGTAATTTCACGGATTCTCTTCTTTTTCAGTTTATTCAATATTTCTGTGATCTTTATGATGGATAAATAAACAGAGCCATTAAGTGACAATGGACACGTTAACTTAGTTTGATATGTCAAAGAGACACTATCATTTATTTAAAATAAATCAACTAAATTAACACCATTACACTTGATTGACATGATTTCACTTTCTTTCAATTCAAATACGTCAGCACACTTAAATTTAACACAACAGACATAAATATTAGATGTTAAGCATATTTAGTCTGTGGGCTCTTTAACTTAAAAATATAGTTTCCAGCTTAGGTTGAGAGGGAAAAGAAATAGGAGGAAAGATTTAAGAAGAAAATTATCCTGAGCATGAGACCAGAGTGACACTTTTCATCCGACTTCTGCTAAAATCCAGGTACGTTTTGTAAACAGCTCCTTTACCTTTTGACGACCGCCCGGTAAGAGGGAAGACACCAGCCTTCAGATGCACAGAGTCCTTTAGTCCCAGCACGTCCAAAACTGGTTTTAGTTTACGTTTCAACGTCTCCTGGCTTCCGCGTTGGTCATCAGAGAATATGTCAGCTTCAGGCCTCTGACTTCAAGATAAACTTATTCCAGGAGGGAATAAACAAAGTTTTTGAGCTCGGCTTGTTCGAAGTAGACTCATAACAGCCTGTTATCAGTCCTTAGCTGAAGACGCCGGTCGTTAGCTCTTGACCACACGTGTCCAGCTCTTGGGAAAGTTCACATCTCTTTTGAAGTTCCCAGCAACTCACTGAAGCGTTTCAGCACAGCTTAGACTAGTACTTAAGGAAGGACCAGTCGAGGAGTTCATTTGTCTTATCAAACCCAAGGTTAACAAGCAGCAGCAGAGGGAGATTTGTTTAGGAACAGACAGAGAAAGCTGGAGCCTTGTTCAATGAAAAACAACTGATTAAACTGTCTTCTTATTTCTAAACAGAACAGTCGGGTCTCTGTGACCCGATATTTCCCTTTAACACAGCAGTGGACACAGTTTAACTCTCACAGAATAACACAGCTTAAAAGCACCATCATGAGAATGACAAAAGTTATTCTTTTGATCACATTAGGATCAAATCAAAGATAGAAATAGTCTCTTTTGGTGACTATATTTATCAGATTATAGCTAAATGAATGATTTTGTAGTAAATGTCTTGCTTCACTGAGAGGTCAGTAAAGGTCATCACTGGACAGTTCAAAAGTACACAGGTGTCTTAAAAGTGGACAAGGTCATGTCCACTACATCTCCCCCCTTTTGGAAGCCATCGCCAGTCCTTGGGGATGGGGTCCAACACGAAAGGAAACCTTGAACTGTCTTTGATCTTGAAGTAATCCAGCAAGTGGAAAAGAAAAATCAAAAATTATAATCCCATAAAGTTTTGGAAATTTCATACTGTTCGGAGGTAATCCCATTGCGAAAAGCTTTTAATCCTTTGGAAAACAAAGTCTGTTAACTCTTGGAAAACAAAGTCTGTGATCCCTTGGAAAGCAAAGTCTTATAATCCACAGCGGTAATTCCACAGCAGTAATTCCACAACGATTAGTTTTGTTGATTGATCAGCAACAATTGTTTTCATAATCAGCATGTAGAGGGGATCCCTCGATTGACGCAGAGGAGGCGACCCTTGGATGAAGGTTGAAGACCAAGCGTTGGAGCTGCAGGTCCCCACATCGAAGGTTGTTGGCTGGTTGGTTTCCAGTCAGTGCCACTCTGGTTCTATGTGTCATGCAATTATGTGGTTTTTTAAGGTGGGCTTATGATTGGGATTTTACATTAAGCCTTACCTATATGCACCTGGTATGTAAGCTATCATGGTTTAGATCAGCTACAATTACCAATTAAGGGGTGGATCAATTCTGTAAAATTAGATATAGGGATCTGTACCTATAAAATTTTGGAGGGCTTCTGTAACGAAGGCCTCTAATTCCAAACTATTCCTCCATTCATTACTTAGTTTAGGTTAAACTAAAATAAAAATGAAATATAGTTTGATCTAAATGTCTGTTGTCTTTCAGACGAACGACGTAGGATTTGGTATTCCTAATAAATTTTGAAGTCTATGGCGAGACTCATCAAAATAAATAGACAATCTAGAATAGAAACGATCGAATCGGTTCAATTTAGAAATTATGAGACCAGTGTAGTTTATGGTACCTTGGGTAGCTTTAAACTACATTGACTCTTCAACGATTGAGATTTAACAAAACGAACTGCATGTTGGCATAGTTAAATCCATATCATTCATTAACCCATGTTAATACAAAGGGTTAGGTTTAGGAGTAAGGTGTGAATTGAGGATGTGTTAAGTTTACAGTAAGATATGTACTGTATTGGTAATGGTTAGGTTTAGGGTAAAGGTCAGGGTTAGGCTATATAAAAATTAATGAAAAATGAATGGAAGTCAATGCAATGGCAATAAAGATAGCAAAACATACCTGTGTGTGTATGTGTGTGTGTATATGCTTTTTTTTCTTTCTTTTTTTAAGTGTTTTGTTGCTTGTTTGAGGAAGAACAATATGTGCATAGATGCTCATTCTCTGTGAAATAATTTTATCTTTTTATCTCATGTTGGCTGGGATGACTGTATTTGATATAAATTCACTTGTGCCTGGTGGTCTGTCATTCCCACAGACGGCCTCCTAATGCCCTAATGGCTCATTTGCATCATTAATGAGCCCACCCTGCATCACCTCAAACATGGACTATTCAAACCAAATAATTTTATGCAAACTACATGTATTGATGCACTAATGATCAATTGCTTCTTGTTCTGTGTGTTAATGATATGCAACTGTTGCAGAGTAATGCACATCTTCAATTGGAAAGTAACCCTAAGTTCTGGCTGACTCAAACAAGTATCGAGGAACTATGATTTGTTTCTGTGAACTGTTTTCTAGACCTGAAACACTTTCTTAGTTTAGATATACACTTGCATTGCTTGTACATTTATACAAATGTGAAGAAACAAATGACCATTGAAAGAAATTGACAGCTACAGTATATGAGATGATATTGCAACATTACTATCAGTAACTAGTATCATAATTAGACAGGGTGAAAAAAATGGCTTGGAAATCTAAAAAGAGAGTACAATGATCTGCCATGTATCATAATGTAAATGTCTCACTAAAGGAGAAAAAGACTGCAATAAATTGTTGGTATCTGGAAATTACATATTTGATTACAATTTGTTGTCTTTACTGTTGTGAAAGTGGATACAGTACATCTGCAGATATAAAATTAGAGTTTTGTGACAATGACAAGTTCCCTTTCAGTCTGGTCTCTCGGTGCAACATACTTGCTATGGTAATTGCGCCCCCGCGTGATTACCTGAAGGAATATACTCACGCCTTTACGGCTAGGGCGTCACCGCCGCGCCAGAGACCCCGCCCTCTGGGTACTTAAGCGGCTGACGACCATCCATCTTCCTCTTTTTTGCCCTTCACCTCGCTAAACCTGAACTACCTCTTCGCGGGACTTCTCTGTTGCTTCATCGCTCAACTTGAGGTGAGCTTGCTCCCTGCACAGAGCACACAGAAAATTATTCCTGCGTATTACTGGACTAGCAAAAGCTAGTCCGGCACATTTTCTCTTAACCCTGAAGTATTTTATTCTCCTCTCTCTAAATATTTATTTGCTCGACGGCGCTAACTACGCCACAAGAAAAAAGCTACTTCGCTAACTCCTAGCGAGCTAGCCAGCGAAAGCGACGCAATGGAGGAGAAATTTCAAGGAAAAAGAAAAAAAGATTCTGGAAGGACTCGCTCGCCTTATCTCGGACATGCCTCCGGAGAAAGGAAAGCGAAAGGAAAGACTTCCAAGGAAAACCAGCGGGACGGCAAGCCCAACTTCGTGCGCCTGTCCCAACGGATGCGGCTTTTCCCTCGCAGCAACGGACACCCACTAAGCCTGTCCAGTCTGCCTGGGAATGCTTCATGCAAAAACAGCACTGGATACGCCCGACTTTTGCCCACACTGCAGCCTCATGATGGATGCGGTGCTGCGGCACCGGGTTGACCTCGTCGCCAAAGCCATGGGCACTTCAGCAATACAAGTGAATGCGGATACCACAGAGCCTCTCATTCCCACGCCGGAGCTCGAGAACATGGCTCTACATGACAGCACACAAGTCGAATGGGGTGACAGCCCTGACGTGCTGGCTCCTATGGTGGACCTAACTGTCGAGTTTGACACCTGAGGCATGATGAACGAGGACGAGATCTCGATTTCAGCCTCGGGCGAATTCTCAGCGGAGGACGCAGACGCGGAACTGGAGGATCAGGGAGAAGATCTCTCCCAGACCCAGGTACCTGTGCTCCCAGAAACCGACTTTTCCATCCCTGCTCTGTTCGAACTATGCCACAGAGCAGCGGACACATTGCACATCCCATGGCCCGAGCCTCCGCCTCGCCAACAGGTCACGAGGCTGGCAGGAAACTATTTTTACTCGAAGCAGCAGGCCGCCACGAGGCAAAGGATACCCATGTTCCCGGACTTCCTCACAGAACTAACTCGCACATGGCCTCAACCAAGAGTCCCCATGCTCCTTCCCCTCTCACAGTTCCTCGACATCGACGGGATGGATGAAGTAGGAATAGCTAACGTGCCTCAGATGGAGGACACACTAGCGTCTCACCTGGCTCCTAAGTCATCCGGGACAAAACCAACTCTCCCCAACAAGGCTTGTCGAGCTTCAGCGTCTCTACTCGAGAAGTGCAACAGAGCTCAGGGACTCGCGGCGTGCGCCATGAACGCGTCCGCGTTGATGCAGGCTTACCTAGCGGAAAAGTTGCAGTAGCTACAGGTAACAACGGACAAGCAGGCAGCCGCCGACTTGCTGGATGAAGCCCGCAGGGCAACAGACTTTGTGCTCCGCATGATGAGGACAACTGCTGTTGCTCAAGGCAGGGGTATGGCGGAAGTGGTCATCGTGATTTGCCACCTGTGGATGACTTTAACGGATCTCCCTGAGGGACAAAAGGTGCCTTTTCTCCACCACTCGATAGAGCCGACGGGATTATTTGGTAAAGCTTTGGAGCGAATTCAGACCAAGCTGGACCAAAGGCGCAGACAGGCCGAAGCTCTCCGGGTGGGCATTCCCCGGAGAAGCTTTGTCCCCCCAAGGGAGTCTGCTAGAGGCAGACCTACGCATCCTCGACACCGCTCGACAACGCGTGCCCCACCGGAGAAGCGGCCAGCTTACGAGGATGAGCATCGGCAGAGATCCCCGCTGGGCCAACCTCGCACCGAGCACGCATGGAGCAAAAACAGGTTTGTTCCCCGCCAGGCGGTCAGACACAAGGCCTACTCAGCGAACCAGGACACCAGACAGAATAGTGCCTGATGAACCAGGTCCACGTTCCCACATTACACGATCACCCGCCCACGCGGTACTGGGAATGATCCCTTCATGTCAAAACTTTATTTGTAACACGACACAAAAAGCTGGTAAATCTATTGCATGCATAAATCATGCTCTCCCTGCTGTGAGTGACATAGAATCATGTACGTCATTGCACATAAGCACGAATAAAGCTCATAAAACAGCCCCTCTCTGTTTTATTGACTCTAAAAAAAACAACAACACACAAATAACTTCAGCAGAACAGGTCCCTCTGGCCTGCCAGCCGTCATAAAGGGAGGGGGCCATTTCCCCCCTCTCCCTCATGGCCCATGGGGTATTAGCCTAATCAATAAACCCTAGCAGGGTGCCTCTGATTCGTCTGCAGTAAACAGACACAGAGGCATCTGCAAGCACCCCCACACCCTCACGGAGACAGGTGAGGAGGGTCATGTGCTCAAGCCCCCGCTCCATTGTGAATCACGGTGCAGCCAATAAGTAAGTAAGTAAGTAAACTTTATTTATATAGCACCTTTCACATATATAAAATCACAAAGTGCTTTACAAAAGAAATAATAAAATCATACTAAAATTATACTAAAATTATACACTCTTAAAACATGTTATACAAAAAGGTTACACATGATAAACTCTAAAACCAATAAGTACAATTAACCATAAGCCTGTTTGAAAAGATAAGTCTTAAGACTTCTCTTAAATGCATCAGTCGACTCGGAGCCGCGCATTGTTAGAGGGAGAGCGTTCCAGAGCGAACATGTGACATGTCCGCACCTCAGGGAGGCATGCCGACAAAATCTAATGACGGGGGGCCACGTCAGATGTCCACAGGCAGCCACAAGCTTCACACCTTCATAGCAGCAATTGTGTTCAAGTTGTTGGGCATATAAAAAAATAAGAGTCGAATCAGATCTTTCTTCCTGTTTTTCGAAGGGGACTGGGCTCTCTATCACCAAATAATCTAAAGTCTGCCAAACTAAAAGGAGCATCTCCACGTTCTCACGTTGCAGCTGCCCCTTTATTATTAATGAGGGAAACGCAATGTCCAAGCAGTGATCAGACAGCACGTGACCTTCCTATCTGTGCTGATCCAGTTCTGCTTTCAAACAAATTTCTCTCAACGGGTGAAACAAAAACCATGGTCGGTTTGCCTGGTTCCGATGCTCTGTTAAAGCCAAGGACCAATAAACTGGACCATTCCCAAAAACGGATTGGAGTCAAGAGGTCTGCTCGTTTACAAAACTCGCAGTCTCCTAGTCCCATGACCCCAAACTTGGAGGGGGAAAATAGACTTTCTGCTCTAACTCTGCCTAATATGGATGACAGGTTGCATCTGCCCTCAATTACCTTCGAGCAGAGCAACCTGGTAGCACATCAGCAAGGAAGCCCTCTTCCCAACTTGGTTGACACCCAGGGGTTCACAGCCTCCAGGGCCCTTGGAGGAGAACTGGATACACCAACTGCTCTTCTTCAGGGCCAAACTATGTCACCAGAAGGGGCAGTCCAGCCGCTTAGGCCAGGAACTGTCAAAAATTTCAGCTTGTTGGCAGAAAGGAACAAGCTGTTGGTGTCAGGCCTACCGGAAAATGTGGTAAAAAACCATACAAAACACCCGTGCTGTGTCAACACAGTCTCTATACGCACAGAAGTAGCGTATTTTTGAAGCCTGGTGCTCAGAAAGAAATATTATTTCTTATGCATGCGACTTGGCTCAGCTCCTGACCTTCCTTCAGGACCTACTGGAAAAAGGTTGTTCTTATTCAACGATTAAAGTTTTCCTATCAGCTATTTCAGCCTGTCACGAAGGCTGGGGACACAGGACACCTGGAGCGCATCCAATCATAATAAGATTTATGAAAGGTGTGCTTCGGACTAAACCACCCAGCAGGATTCTGACCCCTGGTTGGGATCTTGGCCTGGTCTTGGGGGCTCTCTGTGACCCCCCATTCGAGCCACTGAGCGAGGTTAAGATAGATTTGTTATCTTATAAAACCGCTCTACTCCTGGCACTTTGCTCGGCGAAACGCGTGGGTGACCTCCATGCATTGTCTGTACATCCAATGTGTACCAGATTCGCCCCTGACGGGTCAAAGGTCACCTTAAGGCCTAATCCCGCATACACTCCCAAGGTCTTGACTTTGAACCACAGGAGTCTAGACTTTGATCTCTCCTCCTTCCCACCTGCTCCCGTCCTCACTCAGGAACAGGAAAGGCTGAAGGTTCTCTACCCCGTGAGAGCTTTATGCACCTACATGCAGAGAATAGCCGAATTGAGAAAAACAAATCAACTGTTAATCTGCTTTGCAGAACCTGCTACCGGAAAGGCCCTATCAAAACAACGCCTTTCACATTGGGTGACTGAGGCCATTAAAAGGGCGTTCAGTAGCAAAGGTCAACAGGTGCCCTCTGGGGTGCACGCTGACTCCACTCGGGGCTTGGCCACTTCCTGGTCATTGTTCAAGGGTGTACCAGTTGCAGACATCTGTGCTGCTGCGAATCTGGAGCTCATTAAACACTTTTGCAAAGCATTACAGTTTGGATGTTACTGCGTGTGACGTCACTCAGGCTGTCCTTTCTAACACACAGTAGAAAGTAGCCTTGAGATGCCTGCTGGTCAAGGGCAGACGTTCACTCTAGCATGCATTTTACTGAGCATTTCAAGGGCGTGAATGGATTACGTTCCCATAGCAAGTATGTTGCACCGAGAGACCAGACTGAAAGGGAACTGAAAGTTATGCACCATAACTCATGTTCCCTGAAGGAAGGGAACGGTGTGCAACATATCTGGCCCTTTCAATGCTGAAAGCTCGGTGAAGTGCAATTTTGGAGGAAGATGGATGGGCGTCATCCGCTTAAGTACCCAGAGGGCGGGGCTTCTGGCACGGCGGTGACGCCCTAGCCATAAAGGCGTGAGTATATTCCTTCAGGTAATCGTGCGGGGTGCAATTCCCAAAGCAAGTATGCAGCACCTTGTTCCCTTCCTTCTGGGAACATGAGTTTTCAGGTTTCTGATCTCAGAAACTACAGAACCAGCTTTTTTTTTTTCAAAAGTAATGTTTTGTATATTTCTGATAATCAGTTTGAAATGTACATGTTTTATTACATACTGATAACAGCTGATCTGGGTGCTGGGCCACAGCCACCATTGTTAGGCCTGTGAGCCTCGTGGAAGGACCATGTGGTTCAGCAAACAAACTATCAACCAGAGACTTGCTACCACTAGACTACAAACTCTGTAAGTATGACGAGAAATAGAGGACAAAAGGAAAAAGAGTTGGAGGGAAACAACTCGGCAGAAATGCAAGACTTAAAAAAAATCACTAAACTTTATGGGTGAAGAAATAGCGAAATTATCAGCAAAAATGGATCACCAGGCCGGTCTGGTTGATGAAATAAGACAACTGAGAGAACTGATAATCAGCAAAGACAATAAAATAGCTGAACTGGAACGAAAAATAGATGACTTAGAACAATACACAAAGCGACAACTTGGTGATCACAGGACTTGATGTTAGTAAGTGTCGGACATGGGTAAAAGCTCTTACTAACACAAACCCAACTGAGGATGCACCACAGGAAGAACTACAGACTCTGGAGGAGCATGTAGTTACTTTTTTACAGAACAAGAACATTGACATAACATGGGGACATTTCGTTCTGTCACACCTTGCCCAGTAAATCACCAAAATTCAAACCATCAATAGTTGTCAAGTTTATTAGCAGGAAGTTAAGACACAATGTAATTATGCAAGCAAAAAAACTGAAGGGAACAAACGTTTACATAAATGAACATCTAACCAAAAAAATGGAAACATTGCACGTGAGACAAGGATGTTAAAAAAACAGAACAAAATAGCATCAACATGGACAAGAAATGGAAACATCTTTATCAAAACACATGAAGGGTCTCAGGCTAAAATGATATAAGAGCTGAATGATCTGGAAAAACTTGGATGAACTTAGGAGATGACAAATTACAAATCAATGAAACAACTCACACACAAAATGGACATAATGCACGGTGAAATGAACAAATACATTAGAACATGACAACATACGAAGACTCAGAACCTAAAATATATAATGTTGAAGATGTGGTTGATGCAATTTTTTACTTGTAATAAAAGATAGTGAATATTATAATGAAGAGCAGTTTAACGACATCAATATAAAAAATGGAGGTTTCTCTATTATTCACTTCAATAGCAGAAGTATAAATGCAAATATATCCAAAATAACAGATTAATTAAAACAATTAAACAGATATTTTACTTTAATAGCACTGTCAGAGAAATGGCTCAATGTTGATAACACAAGTACTATTCACATCGAAGGGTATGAATTATGTCATATGAACAGAAATAATAAAAGAGGTGGTGGAGTCGCTCTATTTGTTAATAATGAAATAAAATGTAAATTAAATAGTGAAATGTCAATAATTGTTGATAATATTATGGAAATGATAACAATAGAAATAATAAACAAAAATGATAAAAACATAATAATAAGTTGTGTATATAGATCACCAGGATCAAATATAGAAATATTCACTGATAAAATCTTGGAGCTATTGGAAAAGAGTTTTAATAAAAAAGTTTTTTTTGTGTGGAGACTTTAACATTGATATGGGAAATAAAACAGATTCAAATAACATCAGTACATTTATAAACTCAATGTACAGTTTAAATATGTATCCGTTGATATCAAAGCCAACAATAATTACTACTCATAGTGTCACAATAATTGATAATATTTTCGCAAATATAACAAATGGGGATGTGATGGGTGGTATTTTAACAACCGACTTAAGTGATCATTTACCAGTTTTCACAATCTATAAACATGTTCAAAGCATCTCAAAAGCAGTTACAACGAAGAAAAAGATCATAAATATATCAAAAAAGTTTTGGATAAATTAAAAGAGGATCTAGATAAACAAAACTGGAATGAAGTGTATGTTGATAATGTGAAGAGATCATATGATGAGTTTATGAATATCTTGGAAGCTCTGTATGAAAAGAATTGTGTGCAAAAAAAATACAAAGAGAAATATGGTTGACCAACCATGGATGACAAAAGGGTTGAGAAATGCTTGTGAAAAAAGAATTATTTGTATTCATGTTTCTTGAAATTGCGAAGTCAGAACGCTGAAGAAAAATATAAAAAGTATAAAAATAAATTAGTAGGGATTATAAGGAAACATAAGAAAGAATATTATAGTAAATTATTAGATAAAAGTAATGGTGATATGAAAGCAACATGGCGAGTAATGAATAGTGTTCTGAAGAATCATAAAACAAAAACTGGTATTTCAAAATATTTTGTTAAAGACAACGATGAAATTCATGATGAAAATGAAATTGTAAATGGATTTAATCAATATTTTGTGAATGTTGGATCAAGCCTTGCAGCTAAAATATCAAAAGTAGATAATAATGTGAGCCATTCAATTACAGGTGTGCAAACAGTATTTTTCTAAATGGAACTGACGAAGAGGAAATAATGAATGTAGTAAAATATCTTACGGACAAGAGATCAAAAGACTGGGTGGATATGGATATGATGTTTGTAAAGGACATAATGAGTCATGTTATTGAGCCATTTACATATATATGTAATTTATCATTTTCAACAGGAATATTTCCTGATAATATGAAAGTAGCTAAGGTAGTTCCTCTTTTTAAAAATGGTGATAAATGTGTGTTCAACAATTATAGACCTATATCCTTGATACCACCGTTTTCAAAAATTCTTGAAAAACTATTCGTGAACAGACTAGATAAATTTATAGATAAACAAAATATTCTAAGCAACAGTCAGTATGGGTTTAGAGCAAAAAACTCTACATAAATGGATCTCATGGAATTAATGGAACAAATAACTACTGCTGTCGAACAAAAACAATATTGTGTCAGTATTTTTGTTGATTTAAAAAAGCATTTGATACTATTGATCACACCATTCTCCTTGAAAATTTGAACAAATATGGTATTAGAGGACCAACATTACAGTGGGTATCTAGCTATTTGAAAGATAGGAAACAGTTTGTACAGATAAATGATGTAAGATCTGACCTCTGTAATATCACATGTGGAGTTCCTCAAGGCTCTGTACTTGGACCAAAGCTATTTATTTTATATGTGAATGACTTGGTAAATGTGTCAGGACTTCTTAAATGTGTACTTTTTACTGATGATACCACATTTTTTTGTTTAGGTGAAGATATAGAACAAATGTTGGAATTGATAAAGACAGAATTTGTCAAAATACAAACTTGGTTTAAAATCAATAAATTATCATTAAATCTAGAAAAAAACAATTACATGATATTCAGTAATAAAAATAAAACTGTTGATGTTCCATTCAAAATTGAGGGTGTTGAGATTTGTAGAGTGAATGAGGTGAAGTTTTTGGGTGTTAATATTGATGACAAACTGACATGGAAACAACACATCAATTCTGTAAGAATAAAAATAGCTGAATCGATTGCAGTACTGTACAAAGTCAGAGACCTATTGAATGATAAAGCTCTGTATTTTTTGTATAACACAATCATTGTTCCACACTTGATCTAGTATTGATGTTTGGGGAACGCGTGTAAAACAATTACAAAGCCTGTTTTTGTATTACAGAAAAGAGCTGTAAGAATTATCACTAGAAAGCATTACTGTCATCCATCAAGCACATTATTTTATCAACTGAAGTTATTGAAGCTCCATGATTTAGTAGTGTAACAATATAGGCACTGTAAGGTATTTAAACACTTACAGGGCCACCATTATTGTAATAATATAGGACTTATTGGTCAGTTTACTGACTTACCTATATTTTAGATGCGCAGGTCTGAGCAGAGTTTATCTGCACAAACTTACCACCAATTCGCGAGTTCACCCTTTTTCCGATATTAAATTGCTTTAACTGTGACTAGGAAAAATGTAATTTCACGAGAGACTTCAATTTATGTTGGTCCACCAGAAAATAGACCTTTTATTGAAATTATCATAAAAGTACATTAAACATTTGTATCGATATTAGCTCTGATTTAATAACTACGTTGACAAGAATTCAAATTAAAACAAACAGACAGTTAGAATTTAACTGTTGGCACATTACTTAAAGTTTCACTGTGTTAAGAAAAAGGAAGAAATAGGAGGAAGATTAAAGAATTGAAAGCTAAGTTAACCGAAGTTAATTATTTTGAAACTACCAGGGTGGCACCTTCCCGAACAGGTCCGGCTGTACTTCCGAGCGTTCAGCATACAAACAACGCCTCTTTACCTGGTGACGATAGTCCCTTGGAGATGAGGGCTGAGAAGTTTGTGGACACTACCGGACTGTGTGGTCCAGCTCACGTCCAGTCGACTTCCGTGTATGGCTGATTCAGACGAACGGGAGCACGCTTTCACCGGCAGGAACAGAGCCAATCACACTGACTTATTTTCAAAATAAAACTTCAGAAAACAAATTCTTTCAGAAATGAGTGTTTTGAGGCACAGCAAGGCTTTGCCGTGACTCCAGCTGAGACGTGGGTCTAATTGACACAATGACCGGGACGTTTCCAGCTTTTTCCAGAGGAGAAACATGTTAGTAGCAAGTTCTCTCCTTCGACACTAAGGTGAAAATGCAGGAAGTGGATCTTTATATGGGAGGCGGGGTCTTCCCCACCTCTTCAATAACTATTGGCTGGTTTAACAAAACAACGGATGGAGTTTTCATCCCATAGGCAGAAATGTCTCTTGACGGACAACAGGAAAACTGTTTACAGAATCGGCCAGATGGCCTGGCCTGTGAGCACAGAGAATATTATGGCTAACTTTCACAGACAAAACAGAGAAGGAAGTTGCAAGTTAAAAGTTTACCCTGAACTGTGCCATAATATTAAAACCTGTTCTGCAGAAATAAACCAGCAGAAGGGTCAAACTCATGCAAGTAACAGATCATCATTAAATGACAAAATATACTGTAGATCAATTCTGAATTAACACACATTAAAGAGAAAGTTCAATCTGATTAATTAGTGTCCATTAATTCAAAATAATTGTAACAATAATAGTGTCACTTGTTTCCTTGAGAGCTTCAAGAAAGTGTAACACTTAGAGTTTCAAAGAGATGCAGAGAGGTGTACTTGAAGGTCAAGCATGAAGGCCTGTATCACTACAGTCCCCCTTTTTGGAAGTCATCGCCTGTCCTTGGAGATGAGTTCCAACACGAAAGGATACCACCGAATGTCTCTGACCTCTATGTAATCCAGCAAGTGGAAAAAAAAGTAAAAAAAAAAGTTCAAAATTATACTCCCATAATGTTTTTGGAAATTCCATACTGTTCGTAGGTAATCCCATTGCGGTAAGCTTACAATCCTTTGGAAACATAGTCTGTTAACCCATGGAAAACTGAGTCTGTGATCCCTTGGAAACAAAGTCTTATAATCCACAACGGTACTTCCACAACGATGGGGGTTAGTGATTTCATCAGCAAGAATGGATTTTAATCAGCATGTAGAGGGGATCCCTCGATTGAAGCAGAGGAGGCGGCCCTTGGATGAAGGTTGAAGACCAACGTTGGATCAGCAGGTCCCCACATCGAAGGTTGCAGGCTGGATGGCTTCCAGTCGGTGCCACCCTGGTTCAATGTGTCATGCAATTATGTGGTTTTAGGTGGGCTTATGATTGGGATTCTACATTAGGCCCTACCTATATGCACCTGGTATGTAAGCTATCATGGATTAGATCAGCTACAATTACCAATTAAGGGGTGGATCAATGCTGTAAAAATCAGATATAGGGATCTATACCTATAGAAATGTGGAGGGCTTCTGTAACGAAGGCCTCTTCTTTCAAACTATTCCTCCATTCATTATTTAGTTTAGGTTAAACTAAAATAAAAAAAATGAAATCTAGTTTGGTCTAAATGTCTGTTGTCTTTTAGACGAACGACGCAAGATTTGGTATTCCCTATAAATTTTGAAGTCTATGGCGAGACTCATCAAAATGAATAGATCTAGAATAGAGACGATCGAATCGGTTCTACCTAAATGATTGGGAGATCAGTGTAGATTATAGTACCTTAAGTAGTATTAATCTACAATGACTCTTCAAAGATTGAGATCTTTAACAAAATGAACAGCATGTTGGCATAGTTAAATCCATTTAAGTCTTCAACTTATCAACAATCAAAACCTCTTTTGGCTGGGAGTGTTCAGAAAACAATAACAACTTCAATAACAACAAAAGTAGCAATTAAGCAACTAAAAACAACGTTTCACTACGTCAAACTCACTCTGGTCGTCAGATTCCAACGTGTCACACACAAGAAAAACAGTTCTTAGCTTTATAACCGATGTCAATTAAATCCTGCAGATTTAAACGGTTGTTAAGGTTAGTTTTTGTTGTGGGTTTTATGCTTAGCGTTTCTAAGTTCTAGTTGGAACGGTTTCTTTTCGCAACTAGTATAGTTTAAACTGTTTAGTTTATTTACTATCCTGTGCTTGGACGACCTTATTTTCCCATGAAGTCTGTGAGTTTGCGAGATCTTTGTCGTTTGTGGGGTTATTGAAATCTTTGTCCTTGACATGGGCATGACCTAACATCACCCCCCTGTGGTCATGAGGGACCACGCACACAGGTGTGGACGTCCGTCCATGGGCACGAGTTAGGATGCCTTTGTTTAGTTTAAGCTGTTTGCGCAGTTTATTGGGAGCCTTGTACAGGAACCTTATAGGTTTCGGCCAACGTATCTCTGTACGTTTACCTCTTTCTGCGTAATTCAGGTGTGTCACAACTGTCGGCGCCGTCGCAGGCGTGTCTGACAGGTCAGACTGTGACGTGTCACTGTCGTTGTGATGTACGTCTTCCCACTTCATGAATGAAGAGGTGCTCTTTGAGTCTGTAAGAACTACGTCACCTCTGAGTAGTTCTAGATTCAAAAGCTCTTGAACCAAGGTTTCATCGAAAGCTTGGCTGATGGCTGAATTATCTGTCCCAGAGGACAGTACAGCGTCCACGGCGTGGGACCCTTGGATCTCCACACCTTCCTCTACCTGTGGTAGGAAGTGTGAGGTTGCCTCCCTTTCGTTTGAGGAGGGGTCCCCAAAATCTGTAACAATGGAGTCCAAGTGACTATCAGCGTGTTGTAGACTGTCACTTCGTGGGCTCAGATGTCCTTGAACCAAGACTTCACTGAAAGCTTGGCCGAATGCCGAATTACCTGTCCCATAGGACAGTACAGCGTCATCAGTGTGGGACCCTTGGATCTCCACACCTTCTCCTACCTGTGGTAGGCAGTGTTCAGTGAGTGCTGAAGGTGTCAGCTCGTAGAGGAGGTTCTCGTGATGGACCAGAGTCTGGTCCAATTGTTGAGTCTCCTCTGTCTCACCTGTATTTGAAGGTTCACTTACCGGGCTTGTGGTCTCGGTTGGGGAATCCCCTGTGACCTCAGCGGTACCTGTGGTTAGACAGTCAGTGTCCTGACCTTGGGGAGGCACCTCGATTGGCAGTGGACTGCTCACTGTGGCCCACATTGTCTGATTGCCAAAATCTATAATCGCTTCAAAGCGATTTATAAAATCCTGGCCAACCAAAAATGGGAAGGAGTCCACCGTAGACACATGTACCGGATGGTAAATTGTCGTCTCGCCAATTTGCATGTGAACCATGGCAATAGCTGTCAGGGTTGTACCCATTTCTGAGAGTCCCCGCAACTCTATAGCACATTCTGTCAGGGGTATTTCTCTGTCAACACTGTTAGCGGCGGTCCGTAGCCTCTCAAACAGCTCGGCCGACATGACAGACACGTCTGAGCCGCTATCCAGGAGTGCTTCTCGCGCGAAGACCCCTTCCGGTCTGAGTGGCCGGTAAGCTTTCTTAGCGTGCCCCATTCTCATAAATTTACACAGAAACCTTCTAGGTTTTTTCACACGTTTCTGTGTACGTGTGACTCTGTCTGTGTAATCTTCGTCGCTGTCAGCATCATGATGGCTGTCTGCCTCATGACCTTCAGGATGTGGATTTTCAGCAATTTGTTTGCTGTCAGCATCTTGATTTTCAGGACGCTGATCATCAGCAATTTGTTTGCTGTCAGCATCATTGTCAATGTTGACGTTGTTGTCGTCAACTGTGTGCACTGAGTCGTTGCAAAAGGCAGTGCTGCGCATCGCTTCATCAGGTTGAACAACGTTGTTTGTGTTATCATCAAGGACAACGTCACACGTTGTGTCAGCTTGGTCAACCACTGTAACATTCAAATTATTTGACAAACAACTTACAACCTCAGTCACTTCCGCGCGCGGAGGCGTCGTTTCCTTAATCTGGAGCATGTGTGACTCTTTGCACGACTCGAACTGTGCAGCTCGAGGTGCAGGGGCAGGAGGGCCGCTTCTCGGGGGTACATGTCGGGACAGACCACTTTTCAATGGGTCACGGCACCCAGACATCAACTTCTCCCGAAGTTCACCCACTGTGAGACCTAGGTGAGAACTCTTTTGGTTCGATCTGAACCATCTTGGTTCACCTAGAGAGCGAACACCTACCTTATCAGTTATGTATAGGGCTCAGAATAACACATTACCTTTAAATATCCAAATGCATTTTGTTAAAAGACAAAGTTCTTATAATCTTAAGGGGACAGAGATATTTGTAAAACCACAATTCAGAACTACAATAGTTTTAATGGACGGTTTACCTCAATCCAGGGAATTGGATTATGGAATGGCTTGGAGAATGTAGTTAAAAATGCCAAGTCAATGTTTATATTTAAGAAAATGATCAAAACGAATCTGTAAAAAATAAAAATAAATGAAATAGCGTAATGTGTATTGTATTAGTTAGAAAATTAGAAAGAGTTATTCATTTTGTACAGAAGCTGGAAGATTATTATTGTTTAAACTAATTGTTTGAAAAAAGGGGCAGACATAAATGGTAAATGGTAAATGGAGCTTATTTATACAGCGCTTTCCAGCCCCCTGTGAGGAGCCCCAAAGCACTTTACAATACCAGCCATCCACCCATTCATACACAGATTCATACACCGGTAGTGGTAGCCTGCCTTGCAAGGCGCCATCCAGACCTACCGGGAGCAACTCGGGGTTAAGTGTCTTGCCCAGGGACACAACGACACATGGTGAGCGGACGTGGGATTCGAACCTCCAACCTTCCGATCGGGGGTCGACTGCCATTACCACTGTGCCACGGCCGCCCCGTGATAATAAGATTTATTCTTCTTTTTGCTACCTTTCATTTTTTTATATTTTGTACGTTATCATGTATGGGATTGTCATGTGTTTTTTTGTAAAAAAAAAGAACTAATTTAATAAACATAAACAACCATAAACATAAACATACAAAGTGCTAAACTATCCACAGTTGTTTAACTGGTAAATATTTTCACCAGAAAGATTTACTATAGTTAAATAAGATTTTACATGTCCTAAACGCTGATAAATCCAAAGGGATGTTTTTTTTCAAACAGGAAGTCTGTCCCAGCAGCCCTCTCTTTTATTTTTCCCTCAAATGGTGTTCCTATTGAGTTTGTCGATTCTTATAAATACTATTTTGGTCAATCCACATCTTGCTTTCAAGCCTCATGTCAAAAACTTGGTAAAGAAATTGAAAGTTAAACAGGGTTTCCTTTTCAGAAACAGATATGGTACTGTCTAACTCTGAAAGCTAGGAAATGTCTTGTAACTGCGACTTCATTGACTACGGTGACATTATTTACATGAACACCTCTACAAGCACCCTGCAGATGTTGGTCGCTGTCTATCATTAAAATATAGATATAGATTAAAATATAGGCCTCCCTGCACTGGCTTCCAGTTCATCTCCGAATCCAGTTTAAAGTTATCTTGTATATCTTCAAATCGCTGAACAGTCTCGCTCCCCCTATCTCTCTGATTTGCTACATCTGTATGTCCCACCACGTGCTCTGAGGTCAGTGGACCAGTTACTTCTAACAGTTCCAGGATCTCGTTTTAAGCGCAGAAGTGACAGGGCCTTCTCTGTAGCAGGCCCAAGACTTTGGAACGAGTTACCTCTGCTCGTCAGACAGGCGCCCTCCCTCTCGGTTTTCAAATCACGTTTAAAGACCCATTACTATTCTGTTGCTTTCAACACCATATGATCTGTGTTTGGTCGTTGTATTTGCTGGTGAAGATTCTCAGTCGTCCAGGACATGATGAAATCAAAAAAGGCGTTCAATACAGGATCAACTGTACTTTATTTGTTGCAGAAAACGTTAAGGTGCTACTGTTAAGGTGTGATCTTTCAATTTACATGTATGTGTTACAAACCCCCCTTTGTTAAGCTGGGATGTGTCGTTTTGTCAATTTAAATAGAATGGGCATGTTAGTTAATTTGTGGTGTCATTTCAGTTTCCAATTTCATATGTTGGTGCGTGACTTGTAAGCCTGTATAAAACTTCTCGTTCTCACAGCTTCCATTCAGAATTGAAAAAGACTTCCTGACAGAAGTCGAAACGTTTTCTGCAACAAATAAAGTCCAGTTGATCCTGTATTGAACGCCTTTTTTGGTCGTTGTATTTGTTGTCTGCAATGATTTTGTGTCTATATTCTGTTTTTTTTACTTCATTTTGTATGTTGCCTGTTTGTTTGTACAGCATTTTGGTTGGCCTTGTTGCTGTTTTAAGTGCTCTATAAATAAAATGGTATGGTATCATGGTGCGCTAAGATTCATAACTGACTGTAACTACCATACCCATCACTGCACCTTGACTGGTTAACTGGTCATCATTGGCTTCACGCAGACTTCTTCACTGGTAAATTTTCAACTTTAAATCACTTCTTGGTCTGTTGCCTTCATACATTGCCTCCTAAATTCCACAATGAGAGTGCACCTAAAGCGTGCACTCTCCAGACATTATTACATGCAGTGTTCCCTCAGTGCGGACTGACCTAGGCATAAGGTCCTTCTCTTACTCTGCTCCTGTTTCTTGGACTATCTTGCCAAAAGATCTGAAGCTCTCGACCTTGACCTCTCTAAATGGCTTTAAACATCTGCTAAGTTCATACCATACCATACCATTTTATTTATAAAGCACTTTAAACAGGAACAAGTCCACACCAAAGTGCTGGACAAACAAACACGCAACAGGCAACACAGATGAAGTACAACACGAAAAACATAAAAACATTCATGGCAAAAACTGATGCAGACATGTTCCTGACATCGCTTTACAATGTAGCTGCTTTTGTTTAGTTTTTTTTTAAATATAATTTTCTTCCATTCATTTATTTGAATTTATATGATTTCTTTAATGATCATCTATTGTTGTCCCTTGTGTTGTTTGTTTAAAAACAGCTTTCTATTGTAAATGAGTCCTCGATGCTCAATGAGACTAACCTGTATAAATAAAGGTTGAATGAAAAGGGTGAGTTTGAAATGGACTTTACTTCTTTTATGTGCTGTTGGTTGGAATTATTTCATTTATTTACTTTGAAAGAAGCAATAAAAGCACATCCAATAATAAGGAAGCAATGATCTAAATAACATATTGTCTACATAAAAATGAATACTAAACCTCAAGGTACATGAATACTTTTGACCATCTTGATGCTCACTTGTTTCATGTTGAAACATTTTAGATATCTTACAAAAAGTAAAATCTATATAAGTAAAAGAAAAAAAAAGTCATACTCAGGGGTTTGACTACATAACTGGCACAAATGTTTTAAAGGGCCACCTCTTTTCTAAAAAAATAAAATAAAATCAATATTGTGATCAATTACATTTGTTGTGTACACAGTGATGCAAATTGGTCTGCCATAGCTTCTTTTGTGCCGTTGACAAATTGGGGACATTGTTTGCATGCAGGGAGATTGCCTGTCTTTCATAGAATAGCACGTGGCACAGAATAACATGGGAGATTTGTCATTCTGATTGATTGGTGTCATGTGGAAATGCTCATCAGTCTCTTGATTTCTATGAGCTATTCTTTAAAGAATCAACTCCTCGTAGACCAACTGCTTGGAGCAACAAGGTAGTGCTGTTAGTTTTCCAGTGAGTCTGTGACAGCAAGATTCATTATTATTCCCCATGTGAACTGGGAGCAGACACAGGGGACACACTTGTCTGTGTATCATCATTTAAATCTATGACCTACAAGGTACATGGATGTCACCAATTCCCATTCAATCAAAGACAGATGTCCAATATAAATCAGTAAAGATTCGTAATGCAATTCACTGTCCCATTTAACTAGTTATAGATTATCTAATTTTGTCCCAAAACCCCCCCTGCAGTGCATAGGTGAATTGCTTTTGTTTCCTTTATTTAAAGATTTATACATATTACGTGCATACATGCATTATATTAGGAAAAAGACTTTCAATTTGTAGTTATTTATTCCTCCCTATCTGTTGGCCGAGGATGGCCTTTTCTTCTATGCCAAGGCATCAATGGCAGTGGCTCCTTTACAAAATTAAGAATCCCATTAAAATGCTCCATTTTCAGCATCTCCGTCAAAGAGTAAAGACTCATCACCAATGCTTTGGGCCCTCATCGCCCTTAGTGCCCCCTTTAAAACAAATGACCACCATCTCCACTAGTGTTCACTGATTCTGTTCAGATTAATGGCCAAGAATAAAATGTCCCTCTTCACTTTTAGCCCTTCAACATATATCAGCCGGGAGGAGGATCATTTATCAGGACCTTTACTAGTATTAATTATGCAGACTGCTACCATTATGATAACATATCATAAAGTAAAAAGGGTTTGGAGGGGGACTGGTACTATCATCAGGATCATTCATTTAAATCAGTACAGTTCTGCACAGGTTTAAATATAGCTGGTTCTGTCTGAAAAAAAAAATGCAAACAGTTTCAGTCAAATGGCAAACTTATGTTTTAACATTGACCAAACACAAAGTTTTACCTTATTTGATCAAGACCTCATAATAATAATGCTAATAATAATAATAATGCTAATAATAACGATAATAATAATAATAATAATAATAATAATAATAATAATAATAATAATAATATTAATAATAATAATAATAATAATAATAATAATAATAATAATAATAATAATAATAATAATAAAGGTTGAATGAATGAATGAAAATAATAATAATATGCAACAGTCTGGCTCCTGTAGTAAAGGTCTTGAAAAAAAAAAACTTAAAAAAAAATATTAAAAAAAAATTAATATTGGTGTGAGAGGATGGCTGTGAGGTGAGAAGTGAGCCCATCTATAAAGGAAATAATAATAATAATAATAATAATAATAATAATAATAATAATAATAATAATAATAATAATAATAATAATAATAATAATAATAATAATAATAACAATAATAATAATAATAATAATAATAATAATAATAATATGCAACAGTCTGGCTCCTGTAGTAAATGTCTTGAATTATCCCTTATCCCATCTCCCTTATAAGGGAGATGGGATAAGGGATAATTCAAGATACTGTATAATAAAAACACAAAACTAAGATGTCCACTTTTTCATCATGTGTGATTGCACTTCTACATGTCAAGCTCAGGTCCTCTGCCAGAGGTCTAGGATCTTAAGGGTTCTATGCAGCATTTTAACTGTCCCTAGGATTGCGCTCTTCTGGACTGAGATCTCTCCGATTGTTTATCTGTTTGAGCCACTCTGCCACTTTGAGTCAAAGTAACTTCTTTGCAGTCTTGATATGGTTGCCATTTGATTATGGAATTCCAAAGTATTTGAAGCTCTCAAGAGCATCTACAATGTTGCCTTCATGCACTAACCCTTTAGATGTAGTTATACCCTCTTCTAATATTTGAGTTTCTCTGTCCTCTTACCATGCAACTTCTCATAATTCTGAAACACAATTTTTACTCACTGCCTTACTAATGTGCAATTTAGTCTCAATTTGGGTGCAAGCACAGTGAGACTTTGAGAACAGTGAGAATATAGTGACAAATGCAGTACATCATATGCAATGTGTCAGACCTGGTGGAGAAAAGCTGATAATTTGAACTTGTTACAAGGTCTTGAGATAATTTTAACTACCTCATATCCCTGGTAAAGAACAAATTATATTTTTTATGTGGTGACAGAAAAAATATGTTCTTAGAACATATTCTTGATTCTAATTGAACATTTGACAACTGTTGTGTAATAACATTGCACTTTTTCACTCACTGACCAGGTGAGGTCATGGAAAAAAGCTATGCTGATTAGTAACATCTGTCTAATTTTACTGCTTGACCAGAAGTGAAGAAAAGGAACTTTATTATTACTTGGAAATTAGCTGAGAGCATTGTCAAAAGTAATTAACTCCCTTACTTAACACTGTCCATTAGCCCTGACATATTGACACAAGACGAAAGAATGTTCACGTCAACTCTGGCAGCTGCCTGTGCTGTTCAGATAAACATTTTTTTGTTTTGTTTTGATGCCTGATTACAAAATGATTAGCCAGCGCTACTGTCTCCTCCTTACCCTTCACCTTCCCCGTAGCTTGAGTGACAGATGGGATAATACGATGCTGTGCCTGTGCAAGGTGTCTGCCACCCTCCCTGTGCAAATTTTGCTGCTCCTGTTGTCATTTCTTAACCAATGTTGCATATTCCATACCAAAAAAAAGGGCATCCTTTCATTTAGTTGTGTCTTTGTTCTTTCCAAATTAGTTGTTTTATTTTATTTTTATACCGTACAGAAATCCCCAACTGAATTACCGTACTAACTTCTGTGCAGTTTTTACTTTTTTGTAATACAAACAAAAAGAAGATTCCACGTTTCCTTTCACAATTTCATATTTTCTTTTTGAAGTTGAACCAACTCATATTGATTATAGTGACAAAAGCAGATAAGAATGCAACGTTGAGTGTTCATTAAACATTTTAATGCAGCCTAAGAAAACATCATTAGCTATATTTTTTCTCCCTGGTTTAAACATAAACTCTCTGGTTGTTCATTTCCCAATATATCATGATTAACATCAGCTTTACACAACTTCAGATAAGACACCATAGCTTCTTTATAGATTAGTGTCACAATGAAAAGTCATGTCAAGTTTCCTATAATTCCTACACATTATCCCCAACATGCATACGTTGAATCAAATTAATATTACTGGCTTGCATTATAGTGGCTATTTCTTACGCTGGAGAAGCCTTAATGTCTGGTGGCTAAGGTGACACAGATTCAAGGAAAGCACTTCATTTTGATCACTGATGAGGGGATGCTTGATGACCGTGCGATAACTTGTTAAGATAACAGCAGACAGAGCACAGGATGCCCTTGTGTTTATTTCAGTAGCAGTGGGGATGTTCATTGGTCAACAAAGAGTTTGTAGGAGCTCATATTTTGATAAAGGCTTGATAAGAGCATGATAAGAACAGTATCTTGAATCTCGGCTGTGTTGATTTACTGCTTGCGTTTCTACAAATGACACAAGGTCTCCTTCCTCATTTAATAGCTTTCTGGGTAGTCAAAGGATTCTGTCTTAAAATATTTTTTTCATGTCAATATGTTTACATTGAAAGTATTCAACATGCGTGCATTGGAGTTCCACATTTAAACTAGCAACATTGAAACAAATTCTGTATTTTGTCTTATCTGCAGCAATGTTTTAATGGATGTAAAAAAAAATGTATAGTTTACTAACAGTATACAGTAATTGTATTATATTTCTTGTCAGCTAAGTACTGTGCATTAAGTAATTATTATTGTGACTAATCTCCTGGAAACCAAGACAAATGTATGGAAATTGTTGCAATTTACTTGTTTGTTTGTTCACTTATTTCTTTGTATGTGTTTTCGTCAGACTAGGTATTGCTTCAGAAACAAAAGGCTTCACTTTAAAGGAAACCACAGATAGGTTTTTAAAAATTTTATGGTATGTCTATGCACTATCCAGACAATGTTCATTCAATTCAATACACAAAATAATTCTTAGATAATCAATTATACCCGTTTTAATTCTGCCATTTTTAACTTTCATTTTGAACGACTGGTTTATGATAATGAGATCTGAAGTTCACGCCCTTCAAAGATCTGTTTACATTAACTACGCCCTCTGTAACACCCAGTATCTCTAATCTGTTGTTGTTTTAAAATTAGCTCTTATTTTATTACTCATTTGACTTACTGTTAGTGCTAGCTTAAGATAACTTACCAAAAGCCGTCTGCGCGCGCCGCCATTTGCTGCTCCTTTTAGCCCGAATCCGATGCTAAAAATAGCTCGTTCCTCCTCCGTCCTTTTATGTCCGCTCGTTGCATGCGGCGCTTTTGGGAGCGATCTCTGTTCAGTCCAGACATACACAAAGTTCACTGAGTGTCTCCAGTTAATTTATCCGTATGAGGCAACCTCTGACCAGCTAGCCAGCTCCCAGCCGCAGATGGTCTCTTCGCCGGCGGTCTGCTCGTTGCAGCTCCCAGCAGCTCCCAACCGCAGATGGTCTCTTCGCCGGCGGTCTGCTCGTTTTCCGTCTGCCGGCTGCTCGTTGGGAGCGATCGCTAATACGCTAAAAATTGAACTAAAACGTAAAAATAACAATTATACTTTATTTATAAAGCCATTTAAAACAACCACAGCTGCAACAAAGTGCTGTACACATGAAATTAAGAACATTTAAACAAAAGATGAGATGAAATCAGGAAAAACAACCGTCACGTCTATTATACTGAAGTGGGTTGAGCCTAACCAGGGGTTGCTAGGTGAGGGGTTGGACTCAGGTTTGAGGTGGGTTTTGGCTGCAGTTTGTGACATCACAAACCGCAGGATTTGAAAACCATCTTATCACAGTAAAATAAATATACTTAGAGTAAATAAACCACTGGGTGCATTTTTTTTGGCACTAGGACTGTTTTTTTTATGAAGTACATACCCAAAGTTGAGTTAAAAAAACATTAAAAAGTGAACTTTGCATGTGTGGTCCCCTTTAAATATTTTACAGTTTCCTCAAAAGCATGCTTTTGTGATACATCTTTTTGTTTTTTATTTTACTAAAATGAGACAACAGCTAGTATCTCCCATTTCTGCAATGCCATAAATCTCTATCTTTATTCCTTGCGACCAAGTAATAAAACAAGGATGTTTAAACTTTGGACCTAATTCATTGTATCCTTTGGAGTACTGCCAGGGTTATTGACAAAATCATATTGCAGTGCTGTAATAAAAAAAAATATTGTTGAACAAGATTTGAAAGTGCAAATAACATTCAACTCTGGCTAATCAATTCCTTGTTTAGTGGAAAAGCGTACAAATACTGTACACATATATGAAATAATAAGTTTTTTTTTAAAATAAGCACTGTGTTATTAAAACTGTAAGTGATGTAGAATTTTTTTTACACAATTAACCTACATTTCTAAAGCCACAATCTAATTGGGACTGATCATAATATTTTATTTTTCACAAAGCTCTTCAGGCTATCATCAGTGGCTATCATATTGTGCAATCAAACAGATGTTTATACTCTGCACTCATTCACCTATGTGTCATGTGCTTCAACCCATGGGGCTGTACCTTGGCCCTTTATGTTTGGGAAGATGTTGAGTGGCTGTTACATTTTTTAAAGAAAACTTTCTGTCCTGTTAATGATAATCAATCCACTGCAGAAAAATAAGGTTGCAACAAAATCAAAGATATGTTCTTTAAGGGCGAGTTGTATTTGCTGTCTGAGAAATATTCTGTTTTGATGGTACAAGATATAGCGATGAGAATTGTTGCCTCACAGTAAGAAGGCCACAGGTTGACAACCTGGCTGCAAATAGTCTACACCTTTAATTAATATGTGGAGTTTGTTTTCCACGTGCATTTGTTTGATTTTTCTACATACTCTACTTTCCCTCACACAGACCAAAAACATGTGTGTTAGGGTAATGAAAAAAAAAAGACAGTAGTGATGAGTGAAAGGGAATGTTTTCTGGCCTTTTTTTTCAACCAGTGAGAGGACTGAAGAGAGGAGACATGGATACAAGGATATGCAAAATTGAGCAAAGAGAGAGATAGCTAAGGCAAAGCAGAAGGCATGTGATGAGCTGTATGGGGAGCTGGGCAATGAAGAGGGTTAGAATGTCGTGTACTGATCGGTGAGACAGACCGAGGGGTCAGGCTGAAAAAGATATGCAGCTGGTTAGGCTTGTTAAATATATAATTGGTAATGTTCTAACAAGGGAGGAGACCATGATCAGAATATGGGAGTAGTACTTTGAGGAGTTCATGAATGAAGAGAATGAATGAAAAAGAAAGTTGCATCATAATGAAAAGCAACAAAAACAAAATAATAAAAAGTCGTAGAAACGGTGGCCCATGAAGTGGGAAAGATTAGTGGAGGTGACGTTTGGAAAGATCTGAAAATAATGAAGAAGGGGAAGGCAGTAGGACCTTATGACATACCAGGTTTGGAAATGTCTAAGAGATGGTAGAGATATATTTGACTTAAATAGTCAACGGCACATTTCAGGGTGAGAAAATGCCTGTTGAATAGAGGAGAAGCATGCTGGTGCCCAATTTCAATAACAAGGGTGTTGCACATACAGTAGTTGTAGAAACTACAAGGGAATTAGATTCATGAGTCACACAATAAAGATATGGGTGCAAGGTGTAGAAGATAGACTTGGATGAGAGGTGACTAATTTTGAGCAGCAATATGCTTGCATGCAAAGAAAGGGCACTACATATACCATATTTTCTTTGAGGATGCTGATGGAGAAGTAAAGAGAGGGTCAGAAAGAACTCCATTCTCTTTGCGGATTTAGAGAAAGCATATGACACTGTGCTAAGGGTGGAGGTGTGGTACTGCATGAGGGAATCTGAAAGTTATGCACCATAACTCATGTTCCCTGAAGGAAGGGAACAAGGTGCAACACTATTGCTATGGGAATTGCGCCCCGCGCGATTACCTGAAGGAATACATTCACGCCTTTACGGCAGGGGGCGTCAGCGTCACCCCAGAGGCCCCGCCCTCTGGGTACTTAAGACGCGGACGCCCATCCAAACGGTCTCCAAGTGCACTTCACCGAGCTTCAGCATTGAAAAGGGCCAACTGTGTTGCACCTCGTTCCCTTCCTTCAGGGAACATGAGTTATGGTGCATAACTTTCAGTTCCCTTTATCGGTCAGGTCACTCGGTTCAACACTATTGCTATGGGAACGTAATTCATTCATGCCCTTGAAATGCTCAGTAAAATGCATGCTTGTGAGAACTCCTGACTTTATACATTAGGCATCTCTCGGCCGCTCTCTACTGTGTGTTAGAGAGGACAGCCTGAGTGATGTCACATGCAGTAACGTCCAAACTGTAATGTTTTGCAAATGTGTTCGTTGAGCTCCAGTTCGCAGCTGCACAGATGTCTGCAACCGGTACGCCTTTGAACAGTGACCACGAGGTGGCCAAGCCTCGAGTGGAGTGGGCCCGTACCCCAGAGGGCACCTGTTGACCTTTGCTACTGTACGCCCTCTTAATGGCCTCAGTCACCCAGTGTGAGAGACGCTGCTTTGACAGGGCCCTACCAGTAGCCGAGGTGGCAAAGCATACAAACAATTGGTTTGTTTTCCTCCAATCAGTTGTTCTTTCAATGTAAGCACCCAGGACCCTAACGGGGCAGAGTGCTCTCAGCCTCCTCTGTTCCTCAGTGAGGACGGGAGCAGGAGGAAATGAAGAGAGTTCAAAGTCCAGATTTCTGGGATTCAAAGTTAGAACCTTTGGGACATATGCAGGATTAGGACGTAAGGTGACCTTTGACCCGTCAGGGGTAAACTTTGTGCACATTAGGTGCACTGACAGAGCGTGGAGGTCACCCACACATTTAGCTGAACAAAGAGCTAGGAGTAAAGCGGTTTTATAAGATAGCAAATCTATCTTAATGTCGCTTTAAGGTTTGAATGGGGGATCACAGAGAGCATTCAGGACTAATTGGAGGTCCCAATCAGGGGTCAAAGTCTTACTGGGGGGTCTCTTCCTCAACACACCCTTCATGAACCGTATCATAAGAGGGTGTGCACCAGGTGTCTTTCCCCCCAGCCTTCGTGGCATGCCGAGATGGCTGATAAAAACACCTTAATTGTGGAAAAAGAGCGGCCTTTCTCCAGCAGGTCCTGTAGAAAGGTAAGAAGCTGGACCAGGTCACAGAAATGAGGGACAATGTTCCTTTCCAAGCACCAAGCTTCAAAAACACACAATTTACGAGCATAGAGAGTCTGTGTTGACATTGCTCTCGCTCCCTGGATCGTGTTTACCACGTTGTTGGGGAGGCCTGAGGCCATCAGTGTGTTTCTCTCAGCAACCAAGCTGAAATTTGCCACAGTCCTGGGCGTAAGCAGAGATGCTGTTTGTGTGGTTGAGACAGTAGGCCCCTGAAGGGGAGCAGTTGTCCGTGTATCAGAATTAAGGACACCTCCGAGGGCCATGGGCCCTGTGGCCTCCTGGGGGCCAACAATATTAGGGAAGGGTCCCCCCTGTATGTGTGCTCCCACGTCACCCAAACTGGGGGTGCTATGGGAGAGGTGCAATGCATTGCCTCTGCTGGTCAGCCGTGGGCCACAACGTCTGTTTTTTCTTCGTTTAGTGAGCGGCACGGGACATAGGGCGTGCAGGTTTTGTATGCGAACAGACCTCCGGATTCCAGGCCCCTCTGTGGCTGGATCTGGTTCGCAGGCCTCCGGCTCCGCCACTGCTCTGGAGCTGGCTTTGATTCCAGGGAGCTGTATCAGGCACGCTTCCCCTAAGGACGTGTTTTGACCAAGGTGGTGGTGACCCATACGCCCAGAAATACGGTAATCTGGGTGCTTTTCTGCAATATTATGACCGAGCTGAAAACCTCCCGATGAGGGGATGTTATTTAAAGGCACAGTTGGGCTAGTGCACTGAGCTTGGTCACACATTGCAGGTCCACTGGTCGTGTACGGCCTGCTGGTTTCACAGGTTGGAAAGCTAGTACCAGCTTGAGGGCCTAAGGCTGCACAATTATTATTTTTCTGCTCAGCACCTACAAACCTGGACGATTTCACTAGGTCCAGGCTTTCTGGGGCACGAGGAAGAATTATCTGAGTCGGCCCAGGTGCATTTCTTGTGTTGTAACAACATTTATTTACAACTTCTGCAACATTATTGTTGACTCCTCTGTCAGCATGTGTGCACGGTCCGGGCTCGCAGGCTTCGGTTGCAGTGCCACCGTGGCTCAGAATGGTCATCTGCTGAAATGCAGTTGGGGGCCATGACAGTACGTCGTCATGGTCACCGTGTTCAGTCGGCACGTCCTCCGGGCATGCAGACGTGCTGCGAGCTTGGGGAGTTTGTGTATTCTCAGCCGCCCAAGTTCCAGCGGTGCGGGTGGTTGAGTGTGTGACCCCCCTCATCCGGCCTTGTGTGAGCCGGTTTACCTGATTGCGGACGCCGCGAGGTCTGTCTGCTGCAGACAGTCCCGGGACGACCCGCTGGGGTTCATTGTTCTGATCTGGCACCCCGTGCACCGCGAGGGAGGGGGGGTGGCAGCCCCCTCCCTTCATAGCGATTGTTTTCAAAGGGGTGCTGTGTTGTTGTTGTTCATCACTCTTTTTTTGTCAAGAAACAGGGCAAACTGTTCTTTTGGATTTTTATTTTGTGTTTTGTGCAACAACCTTTTGTCTTTATTTCACATACATCAGAACATTCATGTTTTGTGCATACAGTAAAGTCACCAGCTTTTTGTAGTCTCTTACAAATAAAGTCAAGGCATATAAAATTAGGCTCCCGTACCCCTTGAGCGGACGAGCTAGCAAAACCGTGCAGAGAGCCTGCTTCGTCAGGCTCATTTCTGTCTTCCATCACGGTTCGCCGAGGAAGTCCTCGGTTGGACCGCCTGACGGGGGACAAACCTGTTCCTACTCCAGGACTGACCGGCCGGAGGTGGACCCGTTGGGGGGTCTCAGCCGGTGCTCCCCGGCGTACGCCGGCCTCTTCTGCGGAGGACGACGTATGGCCGAGCGCTGTCGAGGCTGCATAGGTCTGCTCCCACTTGTCTCCCTGGGAGGGGGGCATGGCCTCCCGGAGGGCCTCAGCCTGCTTGCGCTTCTGCTCCAGCCTGGTCTGGATCCGGTCCAAGGGTCTCCCGAAGAGTCCTGTAAGTTCAATCGAGTGGTGCAGAAAAGGGACCCGCTGACCTTTTGGAAGGTCCGTCAGGGTCATCCACAAATGACACTGGGCAATGACCACCTCAGCCATACACCTCCCTTGTGTAATGACTGCTGTCCCCATCATACAGAGCACAAAGTCAGTGGCCCTACGGGCTTCTTCCAGCACCTCAGTCACAGCCTGCTTGTCTGTTGTCACCTGTAGCTCTTGTAGCTTTTCCGCCAGGTACGCCTGCATCATGGCGGATGCGTTTATCGCACGTGCTGCGAGGCCTGGAGCTCTGTAACACTTCTCGAGCTGTACTGAAGCTCGACAGGCTTTGCTGGGCAAAGTCGGTTTTGTTCCAGAAGATCTGGGAGCCAGCTGAGAAGCCAGCGTGTCCTCCATCTGTGGCACGGTAGCAATTCCTGCTGCTTCCATTCCAGCCACGTCGAGGAACTGGGAAAGCGGGAGCAACATGGGAGCCCTGGGTTCAGCCCAGGTGCGAGTAAGCTCCGTGAGGAAATCCGGGAAGATGGGCATCCTGTGCCTTGTTGTCGACTGTTGCTTGGCATAAAAATAATTTCCTGCCAACCTCGTGACCTGTTGACGAGGTGGAGGTTCCGGCCAAGGGATCTGCAACGCGTCCGCCGCTCTGCGACACAAGTCAAACAGAGCGGGGATCGAAGTGTCTGTCCGTAGCAGCACTGGCGCCGGGTTCTGTGAGAGGTCCTCCTCCTCTCCTTCGTACTCGTTGTTGATTTCATCACCGGAAATTTCACCTGAGGCTGTTCATCATGCCTCTAGTGTCAAATTTGGCAGTTGAGTCCCCGACGGGAGCTGCTATGTCCGTGCTGTCCCCCCATTCGACCCAAGCACTGTCTTCCAAATCCATGCTCTCGAGCTCCGGCGTGGGAGTGAGAGCCTCTGTAAGGTCCGGGTCTGATGGTGCCGCAGCGGCGCCCATGGCTTTGGCCACAATGTCTACTTGGTGTCTCCTCACTGCCTCCATCATCTGGCTGCAGTGTGGGCAGGAGTCAGGGGCGTCCAACGTCGTTTTTGCGTGCAGCATCCCCAGGCAGACAGGAGAGGCCTCGTGAGTGTCTGTCGCCAAAAGGGAATATCCGCAGCCGTTGGGGCAGGCGCACAAGGTGGGACTCGCCGTCCTGCTAGCCTTTTTTGTAAATCTTGGCTTTCGCTTTCCTTTCTCTGGAGCCATGTCAGAGAAAAAAACAAGCAAGTTTTCTTAAAATCCTTGTCCGAGACGTCTCCTCCGTCGCGTCGCTTTCCCTGGCTAGCCTGCTACAACTTTAGCAGGGTAGCGATGTGGAGCAGTTAGCGCCGTCGAGTGAAGCAGTCTGCGGAGAGAAGAGAAGAAAACTTTGGGGTTAAGGAAAAAAGTGCCGGACTAGCTTTTGCCAGCCCAGCGATATGCAGGAAATTTCTCTGTACGCTCAGCGTAGGGAGCGAGCTCACCTCTAACGAACGATGTGTCTACAGACAGATGTGTCCCACGAAGTTCAGGTTTAAGCGAGGTGAAGGGCAACAAGAGACCGGTTGGATGGGCGTCCACGTCTTAAGTACCCAGAGTGCGGGGCCTCTGGGGTGACGCTGACTTCCCCTGCCATAAAGGCGTGAATGTATTCCTTCAGGTAATCGCGCGGGGGCGCAATTCCCATAGCAATTGTGTTGCACCGAGTGACCTGACTGATAAAGGGAACTGGAGTGGCAGAAAAGTAAGTTAGACTAATACAATACAGGACTTGTAAGAAGACAGCCACACAGTGGTGAGATTTTCTGTTGGAGTGACAGAAAGCTTCAAGGGGGAGGTGGGATTGCATCAAAGATAGGCTCTCAGCCCCTTCTTGTTTGCTCTTGTGATGGGCCAAATAACAGATGAGGTCAGACAGGAATCCTCGTGGACTATGATGTTTGCCGATAACATTGTGATCTGTGGTAGGAACAGGGTACAGGTGGAAGAAAACTTGGAGAGGTGGAGGTATGCACCTGAAAGAAGAGGAACGGAAATCAACTCTACTGACAGAGCATATGCGTGAATGAGAGGGAGGCTGGTGGAACAGTGAAGCTACAAGGAGCAGAAGTCAAAAAGGTGCAGGACTACAAGTACTTGGGGTCCACTGTCCAGGAAAATGGGGAGTGTGGTAAAGCGATATAAAAGAGTGTCCAGGTAGGATGGAGTGGATGGAAATAAGTTTCAGGAGTGATTTGAGACAACAGCAAATGTCAAAGGAAACGTTTACAAGAGAGTTGTGATACCAGCTATGTTGTATGGAGACAGTGGCATTGCACATGTGTCAAAATATAAGCTTCCAAGTATTTACATTTATTTGATGCAAATGACCAACAGGTTAGGGCAGTAAGCAGGTGGCCCCGCTTCACATCCCGGCCGGAGCCCTTTTGGGGTGGAGTTTGTACGTTGTCTTTGTGCAAGTGTGGGCTTTCTCTGGGTACTCCAGTTTTCTTCCACAGACCAAAAACATGCATGTTAGGCTGATTGGCAACTCTAAATTGTCTCTAGGTGTGAGTGAGAAAGTGAATGGTTAACTCATTAGTCTCTATGTGGCCCTGTGATGGACTTGCAACCTGTCCAGGGTGTACCCAGCTCCTCGCACAGTGATTGCTGGACATGGGCACCAGCGACCCCCGTGACCCAAAATGGAAGAAGCAGGTAAAAAATAATGGATGGATGGATGGATGGTTTTAAACACAGAGCTGTGTATAGCAACAGCATTTCTTGCAACAGAGCAGAGATGTACATTTTTAAATGTGCAGACAATATGGCTCCGGAACCTCACATGACTGGCTTTGATGCTTTGCCTGCATGGTACTAACAAGCAGTTGATCAGTGTTTTTTGTGACAATTTCCTGGAACTGAATATCACAAAGACCAAAGAGTTGTGCGGTGTGGCATAGCTAAAGATGCCAAATCCTTCCTTTTTCAGCCCATCAACATCCAGATCCAGTAGATGGAACATTTGGCATTCTATACCTTGGGATGGAAATTGACATCCAGCTGTCTTTTAAAAAGCACACAGACTCCTTTTTTTTAAGCACAGCAACATCCCCACTTGCCGATGAAACTTCCATCCATCCATCCATTTTCTTCCGCTTATCCAGGGTCGGGTCGCGGGGATTGCAGCCTAAGTAGGGAGGCCCAGACTTCCCTCTCCCCAGCCACTTGGAGCAGCTCCTCTGGGGGAATCCCAAGGCTTTCCCAGGCCAGCCGAGAAACATAGTCCCTCCAGTGTGTCCTGGGTCTTCCTCTGGGTCTCCTCCCGGTGGGACATGCCCGGAACACCTTACCAGGTAGAGTCAGAGAGAGTCAGAGTCAGAGAGTCTTTATTGTCATTTGCACCACATGTAGTACATGTGATGAAATGAGATTATGTACATAGGGTCCCAGTTCCATCCAACAACAAAATGTAAGAGAAAAACAGTAATAACATCTAGGGTATGAACTAAGAAACGCATCCAACTAGAAATACACTAAGCCCTAGAGTAATAGAAAAACATCATTACAAACAGCAGCACAAACATGAGTCTGTATGAGCAGATGGTCACAGATGAACACAGCAACAAGAAAACAGATCAGCATCAGCATGATGTGATATTTCACAGTGATTATTCTTATTATTTATTTATTCATGAGTCTAACAGCCTCAGGGTAGAAGCTGTTCCTCAGTCTAGTGGTTCTACATTTGATGCTCCTCAACCTCCGTCCTGAGGGGAGTGGGGCAAAGAGTGTGTGTGCTGGGTGAGTGGGGTCTTTCATGATGCAGGTGGCTCTTTTCCTGCATCTCGAAGTGTAAATGTCTGTGATGGTGGGGAGACTGACTCCAACAGACCTCTGTGCAGCCTTCACCACTCTCTGCAGAGCTTTTCTTTCTGCAACTGTGCAGCCCCCATGCCACACGTTGATGCTGGAGCACAGGATGCTCTCCACTGCACACCTGTAGAAGGAGGTGAGGACTGGGCTGCTCAGACCAGCACGTCTCAGCCTTCTGAGGAAGTAGAGTCTCTGGTGACCTTTCTTGATCAGGCTGGTGGTGTTGGTCCAGCTGAGATTATCATTCAAGTGTACCCCCAAGTACTTGTAGCTGGAGACCACTTCCACCACTGATCCAACAATGTTCAGTGGGGCATGGGTGTGTTTGTTCCTTCTGAAGTCCACAATCATCTCCTTTGTCTTCTTCACATTCATGTGAAGGTTATTCTCTTTGCACCAGCTCTCCAGATGTTCCACCTCCTGCCTGTAGCTGGACTCATCATTGTTTGTGATGCATCCCACCACCGCTGTATCATCTGCAAACTTTACAATATGACAACTGTAGGGATATGGTAGGGATACGGTCTGGGGCCTTTCTGGGTGGAGTTTGCATGTTCTCCCCGTGCATGCGTGGGTTTCCTCCGGGTACTCCGGTTTCCTCCCACAGACCAAAAAACATGCTTGTTAGGCTGATTGGTGACTCTAAATTGACCCTAGGTGTGAGTGTGAGAGTGGATGGTTGTTTGGTGTGAGTGAGACAGGTCCCTCTTGTAAATGAGTCCCCGTGACTCAACGAGGCTAGCCTGTATAAATAAAGGTTGAATGAATATAGCACCTTCATGTCCGTATGGGATGTGGGCCTCTCCACATCTCTCTGAAACTCTCAGTGTTACACCTTCTTGAAGCCCTCAAGGAGACGAGTGGACATTTTTATTTTTAACAATTATTATGAATTAATGGACACTAATTAATCAGATTGAACTTTCTTATTAATGTGTGTTAATTCAGAATTGATCAACAGTATATTTTTGTCATTTCAATGATGATCTGTTACTTGCATGACTGTGACCTTCTGCTGGTTTTATTTCTGCAGAGCAAGCAGGCTCTGTCTCTAAGGCAGGAGTCAGGGTAAGAGCTGTTCTCTTCCTTCTCTTGTTTTGTCTTCAAGCTAGACTCAACAGGCCAGTCCACCTGGTCGTTTATGTAAACAGTTTTCCTGTTGTCCGTCAAGAGACATTTCTGCCTATGGGATCAAACTTCCATCTTTTATTTTGTTAAACCAGCCTGTAGCCATTAAGGAGGTGGGGAAGACCCCGCCTCCCATATAAAGGTCATTTCCTGCATTTTTAGTTAGTGTTTTGGAGAGAACTAACTGACAACTGGTTTCTCTCCTCTGGGAAAGCTGGAGACGTTCCGGTCAGTGTGTCAACTCGACCCACGTTTCAGCTGGAGTTACAGTAAAGCTTACTGTAACCCACTCACTCATCTTCTGGAAGAATTTGTTTTCTGAAGTTTTATTTTGAAAGTTCAGTCAGTGCGATTGGGGCCTGTTCCTGCCGGTGAAAGCGTGCTCCCGGTTCGTCTGATCCAGCCATACACGCACGAAGTCGACTGGACCTGAGCGGGTCCACACAGCCCGTTAGTGTCCACAAACTTCTCAGTCCTCACCTCAACCAGACGTATCGTCACCAGGTAAAGAGGCTTGTTTGTATGCTGCACGTGTCGGAAGTACAGCTGGACCTGTTTGGGAAAGGCATGCCACCCTGGTTGTTTCAAAATAATCAATTTCAGTTAACTTAGCTTTCATCTTCTTCCTCCTATTTCTTATTTTTCATAAGCTTTTAATCTGTCAAGTAATGTGCCAACAGTTAAATCCTAACTGTCTGTTTGTTTTAATTTGAATTCTTGTCAACGTAGTTATTAAATCAGAGCTAATATCGATACAAATGTTTAATGTAATTTTTGTGATAGTTTCAATAAAAGGTCTATTTTTCTGGTAGACCAACATAAGTTGAAGTCTCTCGTGAAATTACATTTCTGGCTAATCACATCACAGATTTATTGATTTATTCTGAAAAAGTTGAGACCCCGTGAACTTGGTGGCAAGTTTGTGCAGATAAAAGTCTGCTCAGACCTGCGCATCTAAAACTATAGGTAAGTCCTATATCTCTACAATAATGGTGGTCCAGTAAGTGTTTAAATACCTTACCCCACTTGATGAGTAGCTGCACAATCATATGTGAGCAGAGTGAACAGAAGGGGGCTCAACACACATCCTTGAGGAGAGCCAGTGCTGAGGGCAATGGTGGAGGAGGAGAAGTTGTGGATCTTCACGGACTGAGGTCTGTTTGTTAAGAAGTCTAGTACCCAGTTACAAATGGAGGGGCTTAGTCCAAGTGTGGATAGTTTGTCCATCAGAGTTTGGGGGATCATGGTGTTGAAGGCAGATGTGAAGTCCACAAAGAGCATACGGACGTAGGAGTCCTTCTGATCCAGGTGGGTGAGAGCAGTGTGGACCACGGAAGAGATGGCGTCCTCTGTTGATCGGTTCTCACGGTAAGCATACTGATGAGGGTCCTCGTTGATGTTGACGGTTGTTTTGATGTGGGTCATGACCAGTTTTTCGAAGCATTTTGCGACTATCGGGGTGAGGGCCACCGGCCGATAGTCGTTCAGACCAGTCACTGTGGAGCTTTTTGGGACTGGGATGATGGTGGCGGTCTTCAGGCAGGTGGGGACTGTTTCCAGGGCAAGTGAGGTGTTGGGCAGCATGGTGGCACAACTGGTAGAGCTGCTGCCTCTCAGCGAGAAGGTTGCCGGTTCAAATCCCGGTCCGGGGCCTTTCTGGGTGGAGTTTGCATGTTCTCCCCGTGCATGCGTGGGTTTCCTCCGGGTACTCCGGTTTCCTCCCACAGACCAAAAAACATGCTTGTTAGGCTGATTGGTGACTCTAAATTGACCCTAGGTGTGAGTGTGAGAGTGGATGGTTGTTTGGTGTGAGTGAGACAGGTCCCTCTTGTAAATGAGTCCCCGTGACTCAACGAGGCTAGCCTGTATAACTAAAGGTTGAATGAATGAATGTTGAAGATGTCAGCCAGCACCTCACAGAGCTAGTCCGCACATTCCTTCAGAACTTTCCCGGGGATGTTGTCCGGTCCAGTTGCTTTATGAGGGTTGATCCTTCTGAGACTACTCCTCACTTCTGTTGCGGTCACGCTGAGATGCTCTTCATCTGGTGCTGAGGTGAGTCTGGTGCTGGGTGGTCTATTTGGGTCTTCAAAGTGTGCATAAAACTTGTTGAGGGCATCAGGCAGATATGGGTCTTTGGGGCATTGTTTGCACCTGCCTTTATAATCAGTTATGCATTTGATGCCCTTCCACATGCTCTGTGGGTCTTGTGAGGTGAACTGTCCCTGTGTTGATCTCTGCACTAGAAGCCTGAAACACCTCCGCTGTAGCTTCCAAGTGGAAGACTTTAAAATCTGCATCCTGCCGAGCGTAGATTTGAGTTTGTTGCTGATTTCAGCTGTTCCCTGTGGCAAATCCGCTCCAATTCTCAACAGTTCAGTTCGGCTATAATTCACCCGCATAAAACGTGCAGAGTCAGGTACAGAATCACTATAAAAACTACTAACAGCTAGAGATTAACTAGGAGCCGGTGAAGCTGTTGCCTGTCGGAGCGTGGCCATCTTGCTTCCAGGTGTCCAGGAGGCATCCTAACCAGATGCCCGAGCCACCTTAACTGGCTCCTCTCGATGTGGAGAAGCAGCAGCTCTACTCCGAGTCCCTCCCGGATGACTGAGCTTCTCACCCTATCTCTAAGGGAGAGTCCAGACACCCTGCGGAGAAAACTCATTTCAGCCGCTTGTATCCGAGATCTCGTTCTTTCGGTCACAACCCAAAGCTCATGACCATAGATGAGGGTGGGAACGTAGATCGATCGGTAAATTGAGAGCTTTGCCTTTCGACTCAGCTCTCTCTTCACCACGACAGACCGGTACAGCGCCCGCTTCACTGCGGATGCTGCACCTATCCGCCTATCGATCTCACGCTCCAGTTTTCCCTCATTCGTGAACAAGACCCGAGATACTTAAACTCCTCCACTTGGGGCAGGACCTCCTCCCCGACCCGGAGAGGGCATGCTACCCTTTTCCGGCTCAAGACCATGGCCTCGGATTTGGAGGAACTGATCCTCATCCCGGCCGCATCACACTCGGCTGCAAACCGCTCCAGCGAAAGCTGTAGATCACGATCTGATGAAGCCAATAGGACCACATCATCTGCAAAAAACAGAGAAGCGATTCTAAGGCCACCAAAACGGATCCTCTCAACACCTTGGCTGCGCCTAGAAATTCTGTCCATAAAAGTTATGAACAGAATCGGTGACAAAGGGCAACCTTGGCGGAGTCCAACTCTCACTGGAAACGAGCCTGACTTACTGCCGGCAATGCGGACCAAGCTCTGACACCGGTTGTACAGGGACCTAACAGCCCATATCAATGGGCCGATGAAACTACGATTGTTTAAAATCAAAAACGACATTGTAACACTGGTTTATAAAACACTCATTGAATCTACTACTTTCAACATTTTATCCTGGTACAACTTTCTCACTGTGAAACACAAAACCAAACAGTTTCTGATCACAAACCAGGCCAGCAAAATAATTGGTTTGCCTCAAACTTCCCTCTTTGAGTTACACAACTGCTCTGTGATCAAGAAGGCCACCCTGATCACAGAAGTTTCTTCTCATCCCCTCCATCATTCATTCCACCAGCTCCCATCAGGCAGAAGGTTTAGTCCCTCTGGCCTGGAAATAAATCTACAAAATGTAATTTATTCCATTTGCAATATCCACATTGGACACTTTAACATAAGGATTGTATATTTACACACTCAACTGTTGTTTTTATCAGTCCCCCTTTTGTGTTTTTATTGTGTGCTTTCTACATGCATATTTAAGTGTTATTGTATTTTAAATGCAAGAATGCTGTTGTTTTAGCCCTGTCAAAGGAAATGTCTGTCACCATTTGGAACAGACAACAGTGTTTACTATTCTATTATATTCTATTCTAATTTATGGCTGCACAGAAGACTGTTGGACTCAGCCTCCCCACCATCACAGTGGAGTTGTGTTAAAGACCACCTAACCCGAGACCAAGTCAAGACCAAGACCAGAGAGTACCAAGACTGAGACAAGACCAAGACTTTTAGGGTCCGAGACCAAGTTGAGACCAAGACCGAGGGAGGGCAAGACCAAGTTGAGACAATACATAAAATAAAAATAATAATAATAATAAAAAAATAAAAATATAAAAATATATATACACATATA
>JBBPBX010001699.1:0-17189 GCA_038048925.1 Garcialebias charrua | reverse complement strand
TTTTTTGAAGAGCTTCAATCTCCTTTGGTAATGAGTTCACTGTTCTCAAAAACTAATCTCTATTTCCCCAAACTGAGAATTTTTTTGTCTATTACAAGTTAGACATTAACTGTTCATAAGCTTTTCATCTGACATCACTTCAAAAAATGGGATCTATCTCTTCATCATTTTCATATTTTTCATTATTTCAACTGCAACAATGGAATTTGTAAAACTTTGTACTAGACACCATTGCTGATGAGATTGCGGTTTAATTTGCAGCTTGCATTGGTCTGGAGAAGCCTATTTTTTTATTTTTTTAAATATAATTTGTTCATTTTAAAAATACAAACAATCCCATAAACGATAACATACAAACTATATAAAAAAGAAAGGTAGCAGAAAGAAGATACAATCTTATTATATCTGCCCCGTTTTTCAAACAATTACTTTGTATTAATGTCTTCCACATTTTCTCAACATGTATTTGTCATTGTTTTATTAGCAGCAGGTTTCTTAAATAAATCTATGGCTTTGTCAGAAACACTGTGGGGAGTAAAAAAAACTGCAACAGGACACAGTTTTCTTGTTCATACAATATAAACATTTTGATATATGCCTTCACTACAGTGAAAACTGATGAAAAAAAAAATTAGTGATGACAATTTAAAAAAAAAATCAGAAATTGCAATGTCTTCATTAGGTAGTAGCAGCATCCATTTGCATTATTAACCATTTATACCTGGTTCATTTTATGGAGGTGCTGGTGCAGAGGTTAGAGAAGGTGGGCCTGTAATCGGAAGAGCCTGGTTCAACTCCTGGTATCGACAACGTCAAAATGTGGGTGGGATAGGTGAAGCACCCACACCTGCCTCCACCTTCATTTGCCCCACTCTGGGCCCTTGAGCAAGGCACTTAACACACAACATATGCTCCCCCGGGCACCCTAGATAGCAGCTCTCTGCTCCACAAAGAGGGCTGTGGTAGTTTGGTGGTCTGTGTTTGGGTCAGGAAAGGCATCTGGCAGAAAAATACTTGACAAGTCTTCGTGTGACTTGGATTGCTGTGACCACTGAGGCAGGGAGCATTCGGAAAAAAAAATTCTGTTATTTTACCAGTTTAGCAAAGTAAAAAAATAAAAATAATATGAGTGGTTCAATTAAACATCTGCTGTAAACCTCTAACCAATAAAACATAGTTTGTCATATTGAAAATAATATTAAAAAGTGTCAGAGAAGTAGATCCATGCAAAGCTTGTCAGAGTGACTGAATATTTTCTATCTACACATCCATCTTGAGTTTATTCGTGTCATTGTCTATCATTTTGTTCAGTTCAGCATGAACCAAAATTACATGGCTGTCCTGATGCATGCTCAATATTCCAGGTAGATAAATCTGAAAAGGTTGAGTCAGGTCAAAACGTTCTGCCTATTTCCTGCCTATAATATTGCCCCCGATATGTAAAGCTCCAACTGTTTCAGGCACTCTATAAATATCTTCAAGGTCAAGGTCAAAGGTGTCTTTATTGTCGTTCACATCACATGTGGTACATGAGGTGGAACAAAAACAATAAACACAGGGTCCCAGTTACAGCTCTTAGTTCTTGTAACCACTTCCAGATGACCTAATTAAAAAAGTGCGTGATAACTTCCTGGGTCTCTATTCAGCGGCTCATAAGTGGTTGTCACTAAGGAGTGTCAGAGACAGTCATGAGAAAGATATGGCACTTCACTCAACCTACTTCACATATGGGGAGCAATATTATGGACATAAACATGAGTATGCTATGTATGCAGTTTCTCCCATTGTTCCCAACATGTACTGTACATGGAAGAGGTAGAAAAGAGATCCTTGGCATCCTTTTCAGGGACACCACCGCATTGGTTCAGGTATATTGACACCTGGGTTAAAATTAAATCTCGTAAAGTCCAACATTCCCTGATCACAACTCTGTGGATAAATAAAGTTCACATGAGAATATGTAAACTATGGCAAGTTGACTTCCTTGGACTGTGAGCTCTCAGTCACTGATGGAGGACATTTGCAAACTGATATGTACTGCAAACCCACCCACACAGACCTGTTTTTACGGTTTGACTCTCATCACCGCCTGAATCTTCAGGTTAAGAGTCATCAGGACTATGTACCACAGAGCGTACAGCGTCCCCACTAAATCAGGAGCCAGACAGAATAAGAAATACCACACAAGACAGGCCCTGGAGCAATGTGGTTATTCTAACTGGGCCTTGCTGAAAGCAAAGAAGAAACCCAAACAGGATTCCAACCAGCCATCAAGAGAAAAAGAGGACCTCAATCCCAAACCAGACCAGTGGTCAATTCCATGTGTTGTGCAAGTTTCAGAGAAACTGAGACATTTATTTTCTAAATAAGACATCCCAGTGGCTTTTAAACCCCAAAATACATTACGGCAAACATTAGTTCATCCTAAAGATCCAGTCCCTCAACACAAACAGAGTAATATTGTGTATGCTGTTCAGTGCCAGGAGGGCTGTGATCAAAATAACAAAATAGCTAGAGCAACATTATCATGCTAGGATTCTGTGGTATACACTTATCTGCAGGCCAGTAGTCACTTGTTCAGGGATGAAGATGTTCACATCCTTGATAGAGCGGAACACTGGTTTGAGAGAGGAGTAAAGAAATCCATATTTGTAGAGAGAACTCATCCATCGTTAAACAGGGGCAAAGTTTCCTGTCTTCAAATGTCTTACTTTGTACATTGCTTACTTGCATTGCAAGTATCACTCAGCAAGTCAGTAGCAAGCGACCATCAGGGCACTAACAAATATTTGTTAGCGCACTGACGATAGGCCGTCAGGCAGTTCAACAAAGACTAACCCGTCCAAACTGCATAGTTGTTTTTCTTTTGGCTGCTCCTTTCTTCAGAGGTACCACATTTAATGAAATTAGCATTAAATATTTGGTAAGTGTTTTATGACAGATGTCCTTCCTGATGCAATCTGGACTCAAACCTGCATCAGCAAGATCACAACACAGCAGCACTGAAATGCATCCAAACCCAAGTAGTTTGACTACATCAGAAAACTAAAGCTGTACATTAGCACATACAAGGCTGTTGTACTTTTAGTGGTTCCATCTGGAGCAAAAAAAAAATAAAAAAATCTAAAAATTGATACCAAATTGCATGTGTGTGCATGTGTGTGTGTGCGTGTGTGTGTGTGTGTGTGTGTGTGTGTGTGGTGGTGTGTGTGTGTGTGTGTTGGTTCTAACAGGGCTGATTCAGCATCCAGAGCTGCACCTAATATACAGTACAAGTAAAGCATGTAATGTCACTGGCTTTAAACTGTATCTTAGCCCCATGTTTGAATTTCAAAACACCTATTTATTCCTGATCATTTATACAGCTTTACTCTAACACTTTTATTGCCCATCATCAGTCTTGCTTAAATCATCTATGCATCAGAGATGGGGTTGCTGGGGGAGCAATTGCACTTGTTTGAGAAGGAGGCCTAAAAGTGGTAGGCTGATATCAATGGGTGGGCTTATGGAAAGAGATTTGGTAATTAAAGTGTACAGGTGATTCATTCAAAAAGAAGGCAGAGCATGGAGCTCTGACAACATCCCAGTGAAGATGGAGCCTAATTGCAAATGTTGGCAGTAGCTAGAATGATTTACTCCTCCAGAGCTGTCTGCCTTTGTAGAATTCATGCTGTGAGGATGACTTTATTCATGAGCGTTTTTACTGTCTTTACGTTGTTTATGTCAGTGTGAGTAAATACAAGATTTGTCAAAGTGTGCTTTTTAAAAATAGTGTATTTGTTAAACTTCACAATTTTTTTCACCTACTATGCATACTAGTAAAACTTTGTGCACTTGTTGTTTTGAAAATTTTACATATACAAATAACAAATATTTTTACTTTGTGGGATGGGCTGCACATGTTTTATGTTTTTTAATTATTATTTTTAACAACAGTTAACATGGCTGTTACATGTACTTGGTCTGACTTAGTTGGCCCAATTTTAAAAATACAAATTGTTGATATAAACACCAGGCCCATTTTTGGCTCTACACATTTTTTAAAACCTGGAGATGATTTACTTAATAGTTTTTATGTGTGCCAGATAATTAAGGCAGTGTATGTGAAAGCTTCATTCTTTAGAAGCTGAGCAGCAGATTCAGTTTCAATGCTGAGTCTGCACTTAGTCCTTTTATTTAGCTCAAAACTAATTTAGGCTTTACTCATTTACGACACGTTGTCGCTATAACAGTTTTTAGAGCTTACCAACTAATGAAATGACATTTGACACAATAACAAATTTATAGTAAGTCATGAAAAAATTCCACATATCACAAACTTGGATTTAAACATGCTAATATGATTGATTTATATATTGAATGTGAACTCTTTATTATTATAATTTCTTAATAACAATGTGACAAAAATGTGACTCCAAAATTGTGGTATAGGCATTGACTAAACTTTCACTTTTAGACAAAATTTTGTCTGATTTTAGTTAAGATATTTATGAACAATTTAACAATTATTCAGATTTCTTTTCAACATGATCATTTATTTCTCAGTGAGCAAATTGAAAGTCCGGTTCTCTTGACCAGTGCTTTAACAATGACTGGTTAAATGGCCAAAAATAATTTTAACAGTCCACATGAAATCTTACACACTTTGCAACAGGTATACATTTTATACTAACTGGAAGTAACTCATCACATTTTGTTATTGTTTCCTATTAAGACATCTTGTACCAAAACTGCACTATACAACTACTCAGGTTTGAATATTAATATAATTTTTAATGTACCAAACAGTTACAATAAATGAGAAAAATAGGGAAGTAGAGAATAACTGCTTTAAAATGCAGAGTATGATTTAAACACAGAGTTCCATATGAAGTTACGGATTTGCCAAGTTTAATCCTTAATCAAACAGACTGTACAATGAAACTAGGGCCTAATCTGGAGGTATTCAAAGACCATTTCCAATGTTTGGGCAGAGGGAATCCACAGGGGTGTCCTGGCATATAACTGCTGTAACCTTGAGTAAGATTCCAACTTTTCCGTCTTCAGTAATTGCTGTTATTACCACGAAAATAATCTGGTATATTTTTATTTCATGCTCAGGTGAAACCTTTTCCCAGCAAAATTTGCTGAAATAGTTTGTTCCTTGTGACTGGACACAAAATATTCATTTCTTTTAATAGCAGTCTTGACAGTATTTCATGTGCAATGCATTTTCTTTTTACTTTAGATTTTCAGCCATAGCTTAGGCTTTCATGGCACCACTATGCTGCCTCCAAATTCATAAACTAACTGAACAAATAAATACACACCATTATTTATATTTACATATATGTAAATACCATAATTTTAGACCAAAACTGGAAATGGTATTTAATAAAAATGACTTTTTTGCTAGTTCTTGAAAACATTTATATTCACAACTGACCGCATTTAAGTGATGATAATGATAATGTTCTTCATTGCTACAAGTACATTGTCATCAAACCGCATTGTCTCATTTGGTTCTGAGAAATTTTAAAATCTCCATAACTGACTGTGTTGCAAAAAAGCACTTCCCTTTCAGAATTAGTTGGCAGTTCTTTTCTAGGCTCTTTAAAATAGATCTTCAAATTTTAATTATACTTTGATATTTATTTTAGCCTGACAAATGACAAATCTCAATGTTTTTCAGTGTGTTGGTAGCTAATCTGAACTGGCTGTGCCCCAAGGTGTTTTAACTTCTCTGAGTGTTGTAGAATTTGTCGTAAAATTATTTCTGCACATTGAAATGTACTTTTTTTTAAATACACGTTTGTGTAATCTGTGAGAATTTTTTTTTATTTGCATGCAAACCAGTTGCAAAATGCTGTTTCCACAAACTATGTATAACAACCAGGTGTAAAGTGTCAAGTTGTGTGTGTTGCACCACTATAATTTTCCACTTTCAAAAGTTATCGCAACAATATATGAATTCCAGGGGTGGAAGTAATGAATTACAAATACTCACATTACTGTAATTAAGTAGATGTTTTTGGTACTTGTACTTTTATGAGTAATTATTTCAAGTGTGTAATTTTACTCATACTTAAGTACAATTTAGACCATGTAATCTACTTCGCTACTCTTAAAATCAGAATTCGCTACTAAGTACGGATGTGATTTGAATTAATATTCAAACCCTTCATCTGCATCTTTTGTAGCCAATAAGACTCTCAGATCATGAGTGCACCAATTACCTATGATGTAAGCAAAGGACAACTCCGTAGAGTAGAGAGTCATTTATGGACTGAAGATTTGGAGAAAAGCCAAAATGGTGAGGACAACACTGTCAACAGAGAAAATGAACAGGTAAAGGCTGAGGACGAGTGCCCGTGGCCGTACCTGAAGGAATGTTTCATGTACAGAGGGTGAAAAGGAGACAGCATCCAGATACAAACTGTGTTTGATCTCTACGGTGATAGCAGTTTACAAGACTTCTGCATCTGATCTCAAAAAACATATTGTGGTATAAGAGGTTTTGCCTCTACCTGCATGGTATTCTTTTTTTATTGTTGTATGTGTGAGTTATTACTTTGTAGTTTGGCAAAAATGCAAATATCTTAGATGTTGTCACTGCCATCGGCTTTCCTGGTACTAAAAGAAGACAGTGCTTTTGAGCATCTGAGGAATGAGCTTTGAATGTAGCTATTATATAGAGTAAAGCAAACTGAATGCTTTCTATTGACAACACAATAAAACATCAATTAGTTCATCAAAAGTAAACAATACTCTGAGTAGTTTTTGAGAAGAGTACTTTGTACTTTTACTTAAGTAGATTTGTAAAACCACTGCTTTTATTTGGAATTGAGTACAGTGCAAGCAGTGTAAAAGTACTTGTACTTGAGTACAAATTTGCAGTACTCTTTCCTCTGATGATTTCATATTTCACTCAATGTTCAACTCAAAGTTCAATTCCATCTTAACAAATGTTTCATCCATGTGTTTATTTATTTGTTTTTTTAACAAAAGTCTGTTGTGTCTTAAAAAAACACAACACTGCTTCCAACAGTTAAGGTCACAAATAAACAAACAAGTAAATAAATGAGAAAGTGCATGTCTGCCCGATTACCTTGGGTATAATTTTATACATTTTGATCTGTGGCAGTATTCTGGAGTGCTAATACTACTACTGCTACTACTATTAATACTACTACTAGTAGTACTAGTAATAGTAACAGTACAAATAGTAATGTAATAATAGTAATAATAGTAAAAGTAATAATAGTACTAATACTAATAAGTAATGTAATAGTTGTAATAATAAAGTAATAATAGTACAAGTATAGTAATAATAGTAATTTTACAGATTTAGAGCACAGAATGTACTTTGTATATTGTGTGTGTCAGGAAAATATACATACATGGACACAGGGAGAATGAATGGAGAAATTTATAAACATGCTCCCTAGTAGTAGGTCTAAATTATAACTACTAAATAACATGATAAAGAATAACTCAAAGCTAATGCATGTAACAGAGGTGTCAACTGAAGAAAAACTTGAGTTGCTTTTTATTATTGTGAATAATTAACTCTAGAAGCAGTAAGAATGTGGCTTTTCATGACCTTGATAGAGGGCACATTAAGGGGGGAGTGTTTGCTAAACGTGAAATTATGTGCGGCTAAAAAGACATGGCTACTTCACTGGAGTCACCCCAGAGTAAAAAAAAAAAAAAAAGAGTTCAGCAAGCAGAGGAGGGATTACCATATCTCCACTTAACTTATTTTATCCTGTGAGAATCATCAATATTAAAGGGTAAGGAGAGGGAGAAAAACTGCTGAGGTGGGCTTTTAGCAGCAGGGTGAACTGCTGTGTTTAAGGATGGAGATAAATGAGAGATCTCCCCAGAATCTACACAGAGAGTAAACATAGTCGTTTTATCTTTTCATGAAACAAAGTTTTTTTTTTATGGTGTTCAGCAATATGTTTGTGTTTAACAACCTCTTTCTCATTCTCTGACATTAAATAATTGTGTGCTTGTTGGTTTTATTTTCCTTGCTGTAATAAACACACATGTTTGCACTGCAGGTCCTAAATGCAAAGTACAATTTTTTTACTGGGATCCAATTTTTTGTGCGGTCTTTCACAAGTTTAAATGTAACACACATCAGATACCAGAAACAAGCAACAAAAAAAAGACAAATGCTGTATTTATACAAACAAATATACATGCCACACATGTGAATGCATGTAGTAATTTGAAAGTGCCATCAGTACCAACTAAATTATTATCTTGTATGCTTCTTGTGTACAGTGTTTAAATGTGGTCTTCCAGTCTATTCCTGAGCATAGTTTCACTCCTGGAGCCAGAATGATGTACTGAAAGTAACAACTTAACCTTCCTACGGTGTTAGGGTCCATAGTGACCCGTTTTAAAATTTAAATCATGATACTGTCTTTTAAATTATTATTTTTTGCATCAAGGCTTTTTGACTTTGTCTGGAACCTTTATTTAAAGGTTCAGTCTGCAATTTCTGTAGAACATCAGCACTTAGAAAAAATTTCAACAAGCAAAGCATTCTGATCCCTCCCCCTCAGAGCCATATATGGCTCTGCCCCCTTGTGGTCTGTTAAAATTCAAATTCAAGCTCTGTTTTTATTGGCTGATTCAAATTCAAGCTCGGTTTTTATTGGCTGGTTACAAACTTTGTTTTTATTGGCTGGAAAATGGCGGGTCACTTTTTCTTTTTAGAAATGCTTATTTACCACCTGGAGAAGCAAGGGGACAATATTTTTTTTTAGTTTTTTCAGAGATTACCTCTCTAACATCAATCTAGTGACAGAGTGAAGAAATATGTTAAAAATAAATTGTTAGAAAAGTTACATATAGTAGCTTTAAATTTAAAAATATATATTTTTTTAATTTAAATTTAAATTTTATTTTTTATAAAACAACACGCACTTGCCGCACTAGGGTCATTTAGATAAGAGATAAGAGATTTTTTATTAACATTGCACCAGTAAACCAATACAACGTGATCATGTAAACACAGTCATCCAGAGGTCAGAGAATGTTAAGCTGCTGCAATTCAAAACACGCATGTTCAAAACACGCATGTTCGTCAGCGCGGCCATCTCTCATCCATCATGGATGAAGAGCAAAACAGATATGGAAAATGGATATATTTGTGACCCAGTTATGGTATAAGACTATCAACCAATAATCAGTGTCAAAACTGAAATCATAAACACACTGTCTGGAACCTTTATTTAAATAAAAAATGTTTTTTTATTTAATTTTAATTTTAATTTTATTTTTTTATAAAACAACACGCACTTGCCGCGCTGGGGTCATTTGTGACCCAGTTATGGTATAAGACTATCAACCAATAATCAGTGTCAAAACTGAAATCATAAACACACTGTGACCTCACTAACTTTGCCATACATATGTTATTTTAGAGATGTGTTCTAATACTTCTTAAAAAAAACACAGTTTTGAGGGCATTTTTTGGCTGATTTAAGACGGGTCACAACTGACCCGTTAACATCATAAGTGCGTGCGGGATCTCGACCCGCTAGGAAGGTTAAGTATAAATCTCATTATGTCAGCAAAGGATTTGACAGCAAACTTGTTATCATGTGTTAGTGTTGAGTCTTAGTCATCCAAGCCATGGTGAATCAAAACAAAAATAAAAACAAGACGAGACGAGACTAACCTTCTATTCGGAAGTTCTAGAGATGTGAAATGGCAAACTTTAAACTGCACAATGTAGATATTAATATCAGTAGTTGAGTTGATCCACACACCCACTTCAGTTAAACAAAAAACTAAATAAAAAAAACAGATGTAACATGAATGTTCAGACTGGGGTTGTTTTGTAAAACACCCACTTTTCTCACACATGTAAGTAGCCATGGGTGGGATTAAAACAAACAAAAAAACATATGTCATACCATACTGGGCAGCATGGTGGCACAACTGGTAGAGCTGCTGCCTCTCAGAAAGCAGGCCCCCGGTTCAAATCCCGGTCCGGAGGCCTTTCTGGGTGGAGTTTGCATGTTCTCTCCATGCATGCATGGGTTTTCTCTGGGTTCCAGGAACTCATCTTAAACACAGAGGTGACAGGGTCTTCTCTGTAGCAGGCCCAAGACTCTGGAACGAGTTACCTCTGCTCGCCAGACAGGGCCCTCCATCTCGGTTTTCAAATCCCGTTTAAAGACCCATTACAATTCTGTTGCTTTCAACACTAGATGATCTGTGTTTTGGCTGTTATATTTATTATCTACAATGTTTTATGACTATTTTTTTGTACTTCGTTGTATGTGTTGCCTGTTGTTTATTTGCTTGTACAGCACTTTGGTTGGCCTTGTCGCCGTTTTAAGTGCTCTATAAATAAAATGGTATGGTAAAAAACATGCATGTTAGGCTGATTGGTAACTCTAAACTGTCCCTAGGTGTGAGTGAGAGAGTGAATGGTGGTTTGTCTTGTTTTACTCTATGTGGCCCTGTGATGGCCTTGCGACCTGTCCAGGGTGTACCTTGCCCCTTCCACAGTGATTGCTGAACCAGGGCACCAGTGACCCCCGTGACCCAAAATGGAAGAAGCATGTAAAAGATAATGGATGGATGGGTGAATATAATGCTGTCAAAATAAATAAATAAACAATATGGGGTCGCAAATGGATAAAAAAAAAAATATTTGGACACATTTGCCTGCAGCATGTACATATGTGCCGGTATATACTTATCTATTTATTTTTTCATTCAACCTTTATTCATACAGGCTTGTCTCATTGAGCCCCGGGGACTCATTTACAAGAGAGACCTGGTTTTAACAAAGAGTGATGACGACAGTAGACCACAAAGACAACGGTAGACGTTCATAAAAGAAAGCTTATAAATTGAGAAAAATAAATGAAAGAAAAATTGTATTAAAAAAAACCACTAAATTGTAAAGTGATGTTTTAACTCATTTGCTGTAATCATTTTGTTTATTTGCACTTATTCCCTCTTGCTTATTAGTTTGCATTTAATTTGCGGCTGTTTTCTGCACCTCACAGCAATTTTGACACGGAATCTTGGTAATTGTAACTGATGGGTGACCTGCGTTTGTACGCCTTAGGGCTAAAAGTCAGTGAATATGCTGTGCTTGCCTGCCAAGCCGTTGTAAAGTATACCATAAGGAGGTAGACTGCGCCTCAGGGCTGTCAGACTCAGCATGATGCCGTTGTCAGGTAAATGAATCTGCAGGGGAAATTGTAGATTGCTGATGTGCGATCTTGACTTTTGTTTGCCTCACATGTGACATTTTTACTCTCAAACAAAAAAAAAGTGACGTATGAAAGTTTATTTTCTCTGAAGAGGAACAGGAGTCTGTACAGCCTGTACACCTCTGTACAACCGCAAGAGGAAACCTGCCAGTAAGAGCAGACAGAGCCCAAAAGGGGGCCTGTTTTTACTTGCCAAACCACTATCCTAGGTTGCAGCTGATATTAGTTATCTTTACTAGCTGCTATTAAAACTTTAAAGAGACTGCAATTAGAGAAACAAAAGAGATGTTTCATAGAGTGAAGTCACATAGGGTTATAAAAACGCCTTCAAAAATCACATTTGTTTTTACAAAATTTACAACTTTTCATGAAGCTCTGCAGTCAAGAAAGCTTAATGATAGAGATCCTACTCTATTATGTGTTTTGCCAGTTATTGCATTTATTCATCTGTTTGTCCTAAGCTAATATTCTTTTGACCAGTGCCTTAATGTGACATCTCTGCCTAACCATTGATAGCATAGTGGCCAAGCTGTTAAAATGCATACACCATTGAAAAATATACAAATGTAATACAAATATAAATTGTATGATTGTATATTTTTTGAACGAGTTAAATCTTAGTTGTTGCACAGTATTTTAGCTGCTTATTGGACTTGACTCTTTCAAACACAAACCTATGTGGTTGTTCTTGGATCTGCTGGAGCCACTCTCCCATTTTGGGGGTCACAGCACTGAGTGCTCTGAAGGGCCACTGACAGCACTGTGGCCTTGACTCTCCAAAATCTATTTCCTCTTTTGGTCCTTGATGTATATTCAAGTTGGCACTTTGTTTTTGTTTTATGGCTTTGGTATGGAAGGTCATGGGTTCAAAACCCTGTACAACAAACCTTCAAGCAACTTGGATAGATAATAAGTGAGAAACAGAAATGATGCCATGTCGACTCAGACATTTCCTGGAGGAACAAGGTTTGTGTTAAATGTTGGCGAACCACTTCTGATGAGTATTAGGTTTCTAGAGTAAATCAATCATAAGCAAGGGCCAAGAAATCGGCACTGCTGGCATGCTACTTTGCATACGTGACCAAAGGGGTTCTATAAGAAGGATGTGGGAACTACAGAAAATGGAAGAGGGTCAATATGGGAAAAATATGGGAAGAATATTTAGAAGTTCAGGCTGGCATTTTGTCCTTTTCAAAAAAAAATTTTTTTTAGAACTTTGCTGGTTTCTGGCTTTAAGAGTCAAGTCTCTTGATTTTTAAAGGACAACACCCACCATGACAGTAACAATTCACCATATTGGACAATTACTGTAGTAGAATATGATGTCTATTTTCATTTTTGCAATTGGGCCAGGCGAGCGTAAAAAAACAACAAAAAAAACAACCGAGTCCCGGATGAATCCGGAAACCCGGCCGAAGATTGCCGAAGTGTGAAATCACGTCATTGAAGTCTCCCCCTAAAAAGGCAGGAGTGAGTTCGCCATGGAGGTTTATGAGAGAACTGCAGTTAAACTCGTGTCCTACGTGGAAGCGTGATCTCTAAATGTTTCCTGGTGCAGTTGTGTGTACAGCTGGACCAGCGCTCTGTTTTTATTTATTTATTAGAACTTTTTAATAAGATATAACACCGCTGTGGTTAAAACTGTTGCTGCTCTCACTCGCTCCCCATGAGAGGAGCCAGTCGCGCGTCTTGTCCCCGGCTCCGCGTTCCGCTGGTCACCTTTGGAGTTCCTTCGCGCTGCGGTTAAAACTGTTGCTGCTCTCACACTCACTCCTCTGCCCATGAGAGGAGCCAGCCGCATGTCTTCTCCCGGCTCCGCGTTCCTTCGTGGTGCCGACTCAGGCCTCGGCTCCGTATCCAGCCTTGCGGGGAGCACGCGCGCTCAGAGCTCCTCTGTGGCTGCCTTTTTAATTCTGTACTCCCGACCTGTCAGGTCACGGGGAGAGATTAAAAAGTGGATGCACGCTCAGAATATGATAGACATCAGTGACAGACCGCAGGATTAATCAACAGGCAGATTTATTAACAAGGGAATATTAAATATGTTTTGCTTTTTTTTCCTCTCTGAGCAGCGGAGGGAGGTGCTGCTGTGCTGATCAGCAGCCAGTTGTACAATTATTACTGACGAAATATTAAAATGACACAACACGACTACTTGTAAAAGTCTGACGTTTGTCCCACACATCGCTTTTATTAGTTGTATTCTCTGGTCAGAAGTTGATGCTTGCTTGTTATAACTCCGCCTATAACTCCAAGGCGGAAACTTCAGTGATGTCAATGCCCATATATGGAGAGGGGCAGATTTTCCCGGAGCTGCATGCTAAAATCTGCTATAAATCATGAAATAACACATTTGGCGTTATTTCTCAACGATATAAATAAACGCTCCTGTTTTATTTTTAAATAAACTAATAAATATTAATGGCGATGCAATTTGAAAACATGGTGGGTCATGGACTTTAAGTCATCTGAAACAACTAAAATACCCAAACAGTCGCCTGAATGTAAATATTCAAGCAATGAAAGTTTGACATGAAAAATAAGTGTTTTAAGCAATACTAATATTATAAATGGTGTCTTACTATGGCTTGGAAATACTGACTATACTGTAAATAAGCATATATATAGTCACACTGATTCTACATACCGGTACTGTAGATGTTATTTAAAAAATGCATGTTTCTTTATTTCTTCCTTGTAAAGCAGGTCAGCTCCCTCCAGATAACCCTGTAAGCACTGATTCTATCAGCATGAACACAATGTGACCTAAAGTAGGTTAAAAACTCTGTGTGTGTGTGTGTGTGTGTGTGTGTGTGTGTGTGTTTGTACACATACAAGTTGCAGGCATTAATTTAACTCTTACCCTAATACTCACCATGCATTTGATAAACCATCAGTGCTATTTAAGCAGCTGATTTTGTTATAAAGTTTTTTGAAGATTCAAAGGTAGATGCAACATCAGCCAGTGTTAAAAAATAGAAAAGGGGCAGTGACATGCATTTGAAACAAAGTTCTTTGTCTGTGTAGTGAGTATTCAATGTAAAAAAGTGGAATATTTTGATTTCAGTAATGTAAATATATTTTCTCAACATTCAGAAAAATGAAACAGATTATACACCAGCTTAAATAATTTTATGTCTTCAAGCTTTTTACACTTAAAGCTTCAGTATGTAGCTTTTTTATAAACATATTTCTTCACTCTGTCACTACCTCCTGACAGACTGATGTTAGCCAGGTAATCTCTGAAAAAAAATAAAAAAAAATATTGTCCCCTTGCTTCTCCAGGTGGTAAATAAGCATTTCTAAAAAGAAAAGGTGACATGCCATTTTCCAGCCAATAAAAACAGAGTTTGTAACCAGCCAATAAAAACAGAGCTTGAATTTAAATCAGCCAATAAAAACAGAGCTTGAATTTGAATTTCAGCAGACCATGGGAGAGCAGAGCCATATATGGCTGTGAGGGGGAGGGATCAGAATGCTTTGCCTGTTGACATTTTTTCTAAGTGCTGCAGTTCTACATAAACTGCAGACTGAACCTTTAACAAAATGTTTTTTTTTTATTCTAAATTATTTTTCAAAAGCAATCTTTTTTTTTTTAATGGCTTACCAGAATATACTTTGAAATGTCTGTTTTAAATAGTTTTTTTTATACAGCTTATCTTTGAAGGTCTCTTAATAACACATTTTCATGACTTTTTTAATGTCTGCTAGAAAAAGCACCCAATCAATCGAAAAATAAATACATAAATAAAATAAAATTTAGAAACTAGTGTTAACAAAAAACTGAGTCATGAGGGGCTGAGATGGTGTAGAGGCAGGGCAGCCGGCTCAGGACCGGAAGGTCCGGGGTTCGATCCCCAATCACTGCATACCTCGTTGTGTCCCTGGGCAAGACACTTAACCCCGAGTTGCTCCCGGTAGGACTGGATGGCGCCTTGCATGGCAGTACCGCTACCGGTGTATGAATGTGTGTATGAATGTGTGGATGGCTGGTACTGTGAAGTGCTTTGGGGCCTCTCATAGGGAGCTGAAAGCACTATATAAGTAAGCTCCATTTACCATTTACCATTTACCAAACTAGTGTTAACAAAAAACTGCCAAAGGTTTATTAATAAAAATATTCAGAAAAGCTCAACAAAGCAAGAAAAAAAAAAGAATTACAAGCAGTAATTAGGTTTTGTCTATATGTTTCCCTTTGATGGACTTCAGACCTGTCCGGGATGTCCCCTGCCTCTCACACAGTAACTGCTGGATATGGGCACCAGTGACCCCTGTGACCTGAAAAAGAAGAAGTGGTTATGAGGGTGGATGGATGGATCACATTTAATGGTTTCAAACTACTGTACTACTATCTTAGAAAAAAAACGATAACGACCGATGATGCAGAAAAGCTGTAGATATAAAATATGTCAGGCTCAAAAATACCCACTGTGAAATACGGAGCCCATAAGAGCATTCCATTTAAGTTGCGCAAAACCGTGTGCCTCCATTGTCTCATTTTGGTTTGGAAAACTTTTTCAATGCCAGTACACAATTTACATAAGATTCTTTTTCATCATCACACTTCAAATAAGGGCAGATGTAACATAATTCTTATTCAATCAGGGCCATACATGGAAAAAATGAGGTACTGTAATTTAACACTCTAGTCATTCATTAAATGTATTCCAGCAGCTTAAATGTAATTTTGGTTTGCTGCTTCATGACATCTCCTTGTCTATGCCAGTCAATTGGGACAGTGTGCTAGGTTCTGCACCAGACTCTGCACCAGCTGTCAGACAGCAGTAGCTCTCTTTCTCTTCCTTCTGTTCAAGATTTTTTACTCGTTATTCTGTATTTGCATCATAATGTTCAATTTGCTTTTTCTTCTCTATTTTCATTCTTCTCTCACACAGCTCAGACACCTCTCACCTCTATGAATCTGTTCCTTGATTTTGTGGTTTTGCGAACCATTACCGTTTCTCAGAAAGATCCTGCAATGATTCTCCAACCTTGGAAGTTGTCTCTTTGGCCCAGCACGATGTCCAACTTGGCCCAGCTTTGGTGGAAAAGCAGAAGGGCAACCACATAATGACCAGTGTCTCAGTGCTTGGCTAATTTTTCATGTTCAAACAGGCGGCTGACTCCTAGGCCCAGACGAGGCCTTATTTAAGGTTTATAAGTGCCCTCCAGGGGTTGTTAAACATGGCAACCTCAGTCTCTGATCTGTTTTATGCAATCCACACCAGAAACCTCATGACAAAGCTTAGCTGTGGTAGGGACAGATTTACTAAATGTGTGATGCATTTTCCACAAAAAAAAGAAGAAAAAAAAAGAAAGGAAAAGCTGTAATGCATTGAAAGCCCTCTAAAAAAATAAAAAAATAAAAATTATTCGCCCTAAAATGAAACTTTTTCCACATTTGCTTTTAATTTGCTTTCAAAACAGTTTAGATTCCATCAACTTTGTATCTTTAGAAATCTATTTACAAACTGAAAGCTTGAAAATACAAAGAAATGCATGATAAACCCTGCTCACTAATTTTGTGGTCTGTTCACCCTTGTCCATGGAATCTGACACATGCAAGGGTGTTAACTTAATTCTGGTCTGTTCCCTTCAGTTAAACGATAACCGTTTATTTACATTGTCTTCTAACTTGATCTCATTGCAGAGCAGCTGCTCGTATAACTCTGTTGTTCAGTTTTTATGTTCATCTTCTCTCTGCTTCCAGCTTTGTAACATTGTTGTGAGCTATTTAAGTTGACACAAATTATTGTTTTGTGATCGTTTTGAAATGATGATTACAAAGAGACTTAGACTAAATAAATCTCTAATACATAATACCATCAGTATTATCTTTGCAAAACATTTTTGAATCTTCCGCTCATTCTCAATCAGTTCATCTGGACAGTTTCTTTTTAGCAGAAACGTTTCACCCTCACTCCAGAGGGCTTCCTCAGTCAGAACCACTTTACTTCC
>JBBPBX010001698.1:75418-98976 GCA_038048925.1 Garcialebias charrua | reverse complement strand
CATCCATCCATCCATTTTCTTCCGCTTATCCGGGGTCGGGTCGCGGGGGTAGCAGCCTAAGTAGGGAGGCCCAGACTTCCCTCTCCCCAGCCACTTGGAGCAGCTCCTCTGGGGGAATCCCAAGGCGTTCCCAGGCCAGCCGAGAAACATAGTCCCTCCAGCGTGTCCTGGGTCTTCCTCTGGGTCTCCTCCCGGTGGGACATGCCCGGAACACCTCACCAGGGAGGCGTCCAGGAGGCATCCTAACCAGATGCCCGAGCCACCTCAACTGGCTCCTCTCGATGTGGAGAAGCAGCGGCTCTACTCCGAGTCCCTCCCGGATGACTGAGCTTCTCACCCTATCTCTAAGGGAGAGTCCAGACACCCTGCGGAGAAAACTCATTTCAGCCGCTTGTATCCGAGATCTTGTTCTTTCGGTCACAACCCAAAGCTCATGACCATAGATGAGGGTGGGAACGTAGATCGATCGGTAAATTGAGAGCTTTGCCTTTTGACTCAGCTCTCTCTTCACCACGACAGACCGGTACAGCGCCCGCTTCACTGCGGACGCTGCACCTATCCGCCTATCGATCTCACGCTCCAGTTTTCCCTCATTCGTGAACAAGACCCGAGATACTTAAACTCCTCCACTTGGGGCAGGACCTCCTCCCCGACCCGGAGAGGGCATGCTACCCTTTTCCGGCTCAAGACCATGGCCTCGGATTTGGAGGAACTGATCCTCATCCCGGCCGCATCACACTCGGCTGCAAACCGCTCCAGCGAAAGCTGTAGATCACGATCTGATGAAGCCAGTAGGACCACATCATCTGCAAAAAACAGAGAAGCGATTCTAAGGTCACCAAAATGGATCCTCTCAACACCTTGGCTGCGCCTAGAAATTCTGTCCATAAAAGTTATGAACAGAATCGGTGACAAAGGGCAACCTTGGCGGAGTCCAACTCTCACTGGAAACGAGCCTGACTTACTGCCGGCAATGCGGACCAAGCTCTGACACCGGTCGTACAGGGACCTAACAGCCCTTATCAAAGGGCCTGGTACCCCATACTCCCGGAGTACCCCCCACAGAACCCCCCGAGGGACGCGGTCGAATGCCTTCTCCAAGTCCACAAAGCACATGTAAACTGGTTGGGCAAACTCCCACGCACCCTCCAGGACCCTGTTGAGGGTGTAGAGCTGGTCCAGTGTTCCACGACCAGCACGAAAACCACACTGCTCCTCCTGAATCCGAGGTTCGACTATCCGACGGACCCTCCTCTCCAGAACCCCTGAATAGACCTTACCAGGGAGGCTTAAGAGTGTGATCCCCCTATAGTTGGAACACACCCTACGGTCCCCCTTTTTGAATAGGGGAACCACCACCCCAGTCTGCCAATCCAAGGGAACTGCCCCCGATGTCCACGCGATATTGCAGAGTCGCGTAAGCCAACACAACCCCACAACATCCAGAGCCCTAAGGAACTCAGGGCGAATCTCATCCACCCCCGGAGCCCTGCCACCGCGGAGCTTTTTAACCACCTCGGTGACCTCAGCTCCAGAGATTGGAGAGCCCGACCCAAAGTCCCCAGGCTCCGCTTCCTCAGTGGAAGACGTGCCAGTAGGATTGAGGAGGTCTTCGAAGTATTCCGCCCACCGACTCACAACATCCCGAGTTGAGGTCAACAGCACGCCATCCCCACCATAAATGGTGTTGGTCGCGTACCGCTTTCCCCCCCTGAGACGCCGGATGGTGGACCAGAATCGCCTCGAAGCCGTACGGAAGTCATTCTCCATGGCCTCTCCGAACTCCTCCCACGCCCGAGTTTTTGCCTCAGCAACCACCCGAGCCGCATGCCGCTTGGACTGTCGGTACCTATCTGCTGCTTCCGGGGTCCCACAGGCCAAAAAGGCCCAATAGGACTCCTTCTGGTCATAATTATTTTAGCAATATAAAAACTCAACTTGAAACCTATCCATCCATCCATTATCTTTTACCCGCTTCTTCCATTTTGGGTCACGGGGGTCACTGGTGCCCGTGTCCGGCAGTCACTGTGCGAGGGGCGGGGGACACCCTGGACAGGTCTCCAGTCCATCACAGGGACACATAGAGACAAACGAGACAAACAACCATTCAATCTCTCACCTAGGGACAGTTTAGAGTCACCATCAGCCTAACATGCATGTTTTTGGTCTGTGGGAGGAAACCGGAGTACCCGGAGAAAACCCACGCAGCATGGAGAGAACATGCAAACTCCACCCAGAAAGGCCCCTGGACCGGGATTTGAACCGGGGACCTGCTCACTGAGATGCAGCAGCTCTACCAGTTGCGCCACCGTGCCAACTTGAAAACTAGCAGCAAAAAATAATAATAATAATTTGAATTAGACATTTATTTTTTATTTTTCATTATTTTATTCAAATCCATTTTGTAAATGTTTATGTTGATCCAGAACCATGTTTAAAGTGGTTTTATACACACAAATCTAAATTACAGCTCGGTTCTTCCATTTGATGGACAGTGCAGTAAAACGTCGAGTCTAACTGCCTTTAAAAAAAAATCTTTTTTTTTAAATATACATTTTTCAGAAAATGTAAAGAAGAGAAATGTTTTCCAACAAACTAATTATTACAAATATTGTTCATTCATTCATTCAACCTTTATTTAAACAGATAAATCCCTGGGCTGCCACCTTACCGTGGTGGAGGGGTTTGAGTGTCCCAATGATCCTAGGAGCTATGCTGTCAGGGGCTTTATGCCCCTAGTAGGGTCACCCAAGGCAGACAGGTCCTAGGTGAGGGACGAGACAAAGCGCAGCCCACAAGACCCCTTATGATGAATAATATAAATGGAAACAATGTTCCCTCGCCCGGACGCGGGTCACCGGGGCCCCACTCTGGAGCCAGGCCCGGAGGAGGGGCACGTTGGCGAGCGCCTGGTGGCCGGGCTTTCACCCATGGAGCTCGGCCGGGCACAGCCCGAAGAGGAGACGTGGGTCCCCCTTCCCATAGGCTCACCACCTGTGGGAGGGGCCAAAGGGGTCGGGTGCATTGTGGAATGGGTGGTGGCCGAGGGCGGGGACCCTGGCGGTCTGATCCTCGGCTACAGAAGCTGGCCATTGGGACATGGAATGTCACCTCTCTGGTGGGGAAGGAGCCTGAGCTAGTGTGTGAGGTTGAGAGGTTCCGGCTAGAAATAGTCGGACTCACCTCAACGCATGGCTCTGGCTCTGGAACCAGTTTCCTTGAGAGGGGTTGGACACTCTTCCACTCTGGAGTTGCCCCTGGTGAGAGGCGCCGAGCAGGAGTGGGCATACTTGTTGCCCCCCATCTTGGTGCCTGTACGTTGGGGTTCACCCCGGTGAACGAGAGGGTAGCCTCCCTTCGCCTACGTGTGGGGGGACGGGCTCTGACTGTTGTTTGTGCCNATGCTAAAAAGCTAGCTGAAAAGGAAGAACTATCTCAGAGTAGCATAAGAAAGCAGAAAGAGCACATTTGTGCATTTAAGTGCAAAAAGACACAGAAATGAGCACAAATAGAAGTTATCTGAAAAAAGAGGAAATAGAGAGAGCACATTTTTGCTGAATTAGGCTGAAAAAAGTTGAAATTAGTACAAAAAATGTGGAATTAGCTAAAACGCTAACATTAGCATAAAAACAACCACTAAATAGTGGCTGACGTGGCAGAAAAAGCTGAAACTTGCAGAAAAGCTGAAAGGAGCATAACCTGCTGAAATTAACAGAAAGAGGTTAAAAGAAGCACAAAAAAATGTTGTATGTAGTTAGCAAAAAGACTGAAAGTAGCCACAAAACAGCTGATAAACAGCTGAAATTAGGTGAAATCAGCTGAAAAACGTTTCAATTTGCACAAGGAAGATGAAAGAAGCTGAACCAGAAAAAAATGTGAAAAGAGCAGTAAGAGGTAAACAAAGCTAAAGATTTGAAGGATGTAAAATGAGCTCGTTTTCTATGAGGAAAAATAAAATGGCAGAAAAGGCTAAATGTTTCAAAAAGCTAAAGTTGCACCAATACCAAACATCATAGCACCCTTCTCCTGAAAGAGCTGAACATTTTGATTTATGATTTGTTGAAATAGCACAAACATTACGGAACGAGAAAGATGCTGAATAACGTACAGAAGAAAAATGGATCACAACTGTGCTTCATAAACATTCACACAATAAACAAACAAAACGCAGTTTAAACTTGTAATAAATCTGAGTGGTGTTCCAGGTTTACAGCTGGGTTTATCTGTAGGTTCTTCACTAACAATCAGACCCGAACTTGATTATTTGACTTAAAGTACGGTAAATAAATATGATTCCACGGTCCTAGCTATACTGAAATGATATACAGCAGTCAATTTTAGGCACATGCATTATAAAAAAAAATCAACTGTAAACAACGTAGCAGAAAAGTTCAGCTTCCTACCTTGCGGGCACTCTTCCACATGTGTTTCATGTATGCGTATGTGACGTGTGGGTGGGATGTAGGCAGCGGGTGATCGAGTTGCTTGGAGGGGTCAACGCCTAAAAGGAGCACAAGTGTCTTGTGGGCAAGAGCCTAGAAGGATGAAGTTAGAAGCAAAGTTTCACAAGAAGTAGCTGAACTGTAAGAAAGTTTATTTTTCATGACGTTAAATAAACGTTCACATACAGACCTTTATTCATCATTAAGAATACATTTCCTCTCACAATTACTGAAAACATAATACGTTTCTTCCCCCTCCCCCCCCAATTCCAGCACGTTTAGCACTCAAAATGTGTGTGCTTAAAAACAACAAGCTTGTCTGCTAACTTATTCAACTGATTAGAATAACAGTGATGTTGAAAAAAAAGAAAATGTACACGACTTAATTAAATAGACGTGTAGTTTCAGGTTTCTTAAACAGTGTAATTCTGGGATGCTGTGCAGCTTTCATTAGGGGCAGCTTCAAACTAGCTGAAATGAAGTGGGATTTATGGCAACGTTTAACGTTCTCAGAGCTTAAATTTATGCTCTTGTCAAACAAAGCTGCAGTTTATTTCCACAGAATATTGTATAACAATAACTGGAAGAATATTAAAAAGTTTCAGACAATTGTGTTGATGTACTCACTAGGCGTCCGCTCTTCCCACAAAGGCTGGCATACTTTAACCAAGTCCTCATGTCCTCGTGGGGGTTGATGACCAGGGATCGGACCATCAAGATCCTCTGCCAATCTTCTACAATACGCTGACAACCCTGAAGCAAAAATAAAAGACTCTTTTCATTCTGCCTTAACAAGAAAAACGTCTAATTATACTAGAAATACAAAAATGCAAGTAGGAGTTTTACTTGTAATATATGTGTCTACTAATCTTCTACATGTTACTGTTTTTTATGCTACTGTACATATTGATAAGTTCACATGGTAGAAAACAAAACATCTGAGGTAGAACAGTATGTAGCCCAGGGTAAAAACTACATATAGCTACCGTATATTTCTTTCCCTAGACCTGTGTGTTCTTTAAATTCCCACTTTCTGCTGTCTGTGAATACCCCGTGAGTCATGTGCTCACAGAGAAGTTCCAACCCTCACATAAGTCATGTGATTGCGTTTAACCAGTTGTGGTAGAAACTGCACTGACTTCCTCTCAATCAGATTGGCTGGGGGAAGCAGGTTGATGGCTACTACCAAGTTTATTTTTTACAAACAATTGGTTATTTTGGTCTTTAATGTGTTTTTCCTGTATTATTTGACTAAATGTATTGATGTAAAACCTTTAGATCGGACAACCAATACACAGAGGGACATTTAAATCTGTTTAAGTGTGAAATTATCTTGGAATCGGTGAGTCTGAATTGTTTGGTTTAGCGTTAGCTGCTAGTGCTTAGCTTTTAGCAGACCGAATGCTGTTTGTATTGCATTGTATGCCTATTATGGATCATTTGTTGCTTTGTTCGGTGTGTCCATTGTAAATATTAATAATGTATTTATTTGGAATTTGGGATATTTTAGTTTCATTTTGGATTTATGTTGATATGCGTACACATGGTCAAGCTTTTATTAAAGTTAGGATTTGCTATTTGCTTGATTTCTAGAACCTTATAAGTCGTGTTTGTCTAATACAGGCCAGGCGGACTTGGATGGACTTGAATGAACTTGGATTTCCTCAAACCCTGTCAGTCAACTTGGAGGTTTGTGGATGGCAAGCTAAACAACTGCACAGCTGGGGGGTACAAAATCCCAGCCTACAACTGAACTCATCCTGTGGTCTGGTAGGAGGCTGATACAGCCTAAGGTCCCATCTCCTTAAACTAGCTTTGCCCTCATAAAAAAAACAGCTTCCAACACACTGGAGTCTTCAGATCACGTTTCCTCTTGCTTGAACTCATATGAACTCTTAAAAACACCATGAACATTCTAAACTCTACAGACTCATACTTGGGGAAAGTTAGTTGTGTCAAAGACATGGATCATTGTTGATAATGGACTTTTCCTTATTTTTCTCTGACAAGGGCTTACATTGATTTTGATTTCTGTCTCTTGCAATTGTAGTTAAGTGCACTTAAGAACAGTAACTGCTGCAGCACTTTGTACATACTTTGTGGTATTTGGTTTATTTTTGTTGGTTATTTATTTTACACATTTTTGTTATTGCTTTTTTGTTTATTCTAATACACAGTACCATCAGAAAACTATTTCAGTCTCTGTGTCATTAATTACTGTTCTCCAGCTCAAGTACCGTAGATGAATCTAGTCTTTTGTGTTCTAGCCTGTTTACCAGTGTAACAGTATAAAAAGCTACCTGTAATTGGGTGCTACAAGTATAATGCATATGTAAAGATCATTAGTTAACTAACTAGGTAGTTACCATTTTCGGACTATAAGGCATACTAAAAATCCTTTAATTTTCTCAAAAATCAACATCGTGTCTTACAATCAGGTGTGCCATATGTATTAATTCTGGTTGTGCTTACTGACCTCAAATTGATGTTATGTGGTTATTGTGAATAAGTTGAATTAAATTTGACTTATCTGACTGTTTTGTTTCGCTTAATGCACCTTATAATCTAGTGCACCTTATGAATAAAAACAGACCTGTTCATTGATATTGTGCCTTATAAAGCAGTGCGCCTTATAGTCAGGAAAATACGGCAATCTTTTATTTAATATTCTCTTAGCTCAAATATAAGAAAGTGCTGCAGAGGTAGGCATCACAGACAAAACAGTAGTAAAAGTCTGATGCTACATAATCCTTGCAGTATAATTTGCACTTCTGGGCAAACGTACAGGGGAGTGGGAAATAACATGATTTATTTTAACTATATAAATGTGTTCTACCTGAAATCATACTTAAAACCCATATTACAGTCTGAACTGATTTTTTTTTGCTTTGCAGCCCCATAAATCTTTTTTTGAAAGGCATTCACAAATATATAGGCTGTTATACACTCAAAACATGAACATCAGGCTAATGTCAGTTAATACAGGTAGGACCTCACTCATGATGTAATTGTAATTTTACTTGTGCTTCAGTTAGACATGTATAAAGCCTCTTTATGAACCATTTGATGTCTGTGGTGCTTCTGTACTGAAATAATCTGTTCACACACAGAAAGAAAGGCAGACAGACAACTGAACACTTGCAAAAGTACATAAATCCATCTACAGTATGTGATAGTTTCCTGCTATAATGGGTGTCATCGGGTTCACATTTTGCAGTGATGGGATACACAGACAGACAAACAAAGATAAAAACATGACTAGCTTCTACGCTGTAGCTTTGGGAATGTGTTACATGTACGTGACATGTACTGTGTATTGACAGCTAAAATTTAGCAAACTACTGATATCATTGGAATAATTTTACTGACAATTCAGGTAAAACATTTAGAAGTTTCCTTTGGGAACAATAAAAAAAGGGAAATTACAGGAGGTTCAGACCTTGAAATATTGGCGAGTGTGTCTCAACGTGCCTGTGCAATGAATGTTTTTCATTAGTAACAGTAGCTTTTCCAACATCTGCTTCACATTGCATTAAAGTCTGCACACGTGAGTATCTACGTGCCCATACTTCATGTGCTGCAGTTACCTGAAGCCTCTCCCACCACGTATCTCTGATGATGTCTCTCCTCTCTGGCACCAGCTTATATTGGATTACTTCCTCGAGCTCGGACAGCATTTGGCAGGACACCATGGCCTGAGAACCAAAAACACACACATTCACACACTCGTTACAATAGTTATAGCATTAATAATGTTCAGATTAGTCACAGGTCATATCTGGGCTGTGTGACAGGATACCGGTAGTTAAGATGTAAATATTTTTGAATTAGTATATACAATTAGCACATCCAGCAAACAATGAACTCAGTTCTGTGATTTCAGACACAAAATACATATTCCTCATGACCAGGGACTTGTTTATATTCTATCTAAGGTGAATCTAAAGTCAGCATACATGATTTTCAACCACACTATTTACATCAACTTGTACTAGGCGTAGTTAATTCTTGTAAAAACAATGTCAAAATAATATTTATTAAAGAACTAGACATTATTTTACATTCTAAAAATCAGACTAATTGCTTTAACAATATTTTTTTGCTGTGCAATAATCTGACAATACACGAAAGCTAAGAGAACAAGTACCGTATTTTCCGGCGTATAAGTTGCAGGTTTTTTGCACAGATTTGTCAGTCCTGCGACTTGTACGCCCAAGTGGCTTATGTACGTTTCTTTTCCACATTAATAACGCAATTTTTGACTGATGCTTTAAATTTCTAAGAACTGCAACAGCAAGTCCTCCCGTGCGCGCTCGCTTCACTCAGCTGGTGCAGGCGGAGGAATGCTGGAGCGCTAGCGGCTCCAGCCATGATGGATGGATGGCTGGATGGATGGCACCGCACAGGCAAAATTAAACTGTTTTGACCATTAAAGTGCATTTATTAAGGAAAAGTTAAACTGAGACACCTTTGCTATAATGTTGAGCAAACAAATTATTGTTTTTAAGTGTTAATCTTGTTAAATTTGCACGCTCGCTTCACTCAGCTGGCGCAGGCGGAGGAACGCTGGAGAGCTAGAGGCTCCGGCCACAATGGATGGATGGATGGCACCACACCACCCAGGTGAAATGAATCTGTTTTGACCATTAAGTAAACGCATAATAAATGCAACTTATATGCCGAAGAGACTTGTACTGTATGTTTTTTTCTTATTCATTATGCTTTTTTGGAATGATGCGACTTATACTCCGGAGCGACTTATACGCCGGAAAATGCAGGTATGTTTAAGCAAAACATTAATTTTTCCCCTCCTCCTGATGTATCAAAGTAATACTTACCCCATACGCTCGGCTGTAGCTCTCTCCAGCCATGGCTGTCAGCTCAGCATCCAGAAGGTCTCTTGCTTTGTCAATACACTATATTTAAAAACAGAAAAATATGCCAATTATAAACTTAAAATAAAACAAAACATTTAAATGGCCATATTTTAATTTCAAGTCTGATTTATGTATATTTTAATTAAACGGTGCTCTGATTTGCTATTTTATTTTCTGAGCCTGTTAAATTTTGTCAGCTGTAGAAATCAATTTGATAAGTTTTATTTATTTATTTTTGCTCAGTTTTAGTTGTATTATTGTAGTCAAGTTAGAATAACTCCAGAGTGTACAATCATACATCATAGACCCTGAAATAGGTTTTCTTTAGGATATTCTGAGCCTGAATATTTGCCAGGAAACAAAACACTCTGTACCCTGATGCATGCTCAATAATCCAGGTAGAAAATTCTAAAAAAGCTAAGTCTGGTCCTCTGGACATTCAAAAAACAAAAAACAAACAAAAAAAATCCAGTCCACAAATAGAGTAATATTGTGTATGCTGTTCAGTGTCAGGATGTGATCAGTCTTATATCGGGGAAACTAAACAGCCACTGGCCAAAAGGATGGCCCAGCACAAAAGAGCAACATCATCAGGCCAGGATTCTGTGGTCTACACTCATCTCCACGCCAGCGGTCACTCTTTCAGGGATGAAGATGTTCACATCCTTGATAGAGAGGAACAATGGTTTGAAAGAGGAGTAAAGGAGGCCATATTTGTGAAAAGAACCCGTCCATCATTAAACAGAGGTGGAGGTAGGGGTGGGCGATATGGCTCAAAAATTATATTGTGATATTTCAGAGCATTATCACGATAACGATAAATTTCGTGATATTAAAAAAAAGAAATCAAATGTATTTATTTGACAAAATCAACTTAACATGTTGCTTTGCAGTATTATATAAAATTTTAAAAAACAACAAAGGGTAATTTTACTGAAATTACTTTATTTAGCAAAGTATTCAGTCTCCAAGTATAAAAATAAACAAATAAAAATGATCTGTTATTTAGAATAAAAAAGTCTACACAAAATATAGATCAACAAAATCCACCACAAAAACTAAAGTGCAGGTGTAGTTTCCTAAAACAACTAAATAAAATGAAGCTTAAGATCTGATGAGCATAAATGAAACCTACAACAAAATATGTTGCCTTTAAATGAGCTAGAACTTCCAGAACTTGTAACAAGGTGATCAGCTGACCCTGAAGCATGTTGGTGTTTCAGCTTCATCTATTCATGCAGGAATGATTGATTTATCTGACTGATCTGTCTCTGATCACCTGCCACTCGGTCCGTGGACCGACTAGAACTCAAGAAACAGTTGAGCTGCGCGTGTTTGTACCGACAGTTTAGAGCGGGGGAGACGCAGCCACACGTAGCTCAGAGAGGGGTGGGGGGAGGGGGGGACAAGCTGTCTGAACCTGCAGTTTAGAGCTGGATGGAGAGAAGTTGAGACGCGTGTTGTTTGTTTTTAGCATTTTAGCTATAGTATTGTGCGTAACTAATTAGCGAGTGGAGGTGGCAGTTCGGTTTGGTCGTTTTAAGCGCTAGGCTGTTAAAGGAGCTATATGTAACTTTTCTAACAATATATTTTTAACATATTTCTTCACTCTGTCACTACCTCCTGACATACTGATTTTAGACAAGTAATCTCTGAAAAAAACTATTGTCCCCTTGCTTCTCTAAAAGCATTTCTAAAAAGCCACAGTGACCCACCGTTAACCAGCCAATAAAAACAGAGTTTGTAACCAGCCAATAAAAACAGAGCTTGAATTTGAATCAGCCAATAAAAACAGAGCTTGAATTTGAATTTCAGCAGAGCAAGGGTAACAGAGCCATATATGGCTCTGAGGGGGAGGGACCAGAAACGTGTCTCTGTTCAAAATTTTCCTAAGTTCCAGCGTGTTCCAGAAATTACATACTGAACCTTTAAGGGGGTGGGGCGCCCTGACGTATTACGTCATGAAATTAGCATATCATGATATAACTTTTTTGCCCGGGCAAGCTTTTTTTTACTGGTATTACCGGGAACGATATGATATGGCCCAGCCCTAGGTGGAGGCCTCCGGGTTCAACTGTTCCCCTCTTACAATGCTGTTATTGCTAGTATCACTCAGCCCTCTGTGAATAGCAAACAACCATCAGGGTGCTAACGATTCATCGTTAGGCTGATGGTCCTCCTTGATCATGTAAGCAGCTGGTTTCGGCTGTCATCAGCCAACTGTTTGATCCACTGTGAGAGGGTGCTATTTATAAGACTGAGCTGAATACAGCATCTCAGACTGAGGAAGTCTTTCGGACGAAAGACGAAACGTTTCTACAATTTTTTTTTTTTTGTTTTGTTTTGTTTTTTGAATGTCCAGAGGACCAGACTTAGCTTTTTTAGATTTTTCTACCTGGATTATTGAGCATGCATCAGGGTATTTTGAACCACTTTGGCCAGGATTGCCTCAAACTTGTTAGAGAGTTTGAGAAAACAACTAGGAAGAGGGCAGACTACAGGAACCACTTGCGATTCAACCTCAGATGCAGACAAAGTGGCATCACTCCCAAGAGCCTGGAACTGAAATCTTCGGTCAGCGGGCACCGGGCATGCAAGATCCTTCAGAAGGCACAGACACAGCTGCTGAATGAACGGGTGAGACAGACCAATTTTACTATTGAGGCTTTGAAGGCCAAAGAAGAGCACATTAAACAAAAACTAACAACGTGCCTAGATCAGACCACACTTCAGAAAGTGATGGACTTTACAGATCAGGCACGCTTAGCACAGCATGTCAAGTCCAAGACTCGACAACAAAACAAGTTTAACTTACTAATAACTCGTCAACACCTTCACAATTCCAATAACAACTGTTGGATTATACATCTTTTTATAACTTTCTATATGTTTTGACAAGCTTTGAAATGTTACTGATGATGTGAAATGATGCATTTTTATACAAGGTGTGTGCATGTCTTAATTGAAGGTTTGAACTATATTTACAGGCCTGTATTCATTTGAAAGTGTTTACTAATTACTTTATGTTTTATATATAATCTCACATTTGCTAAAGATAATCTTACAAGTTCACAATTGATATAATTACAAACTAATCAAACATTCTAAGTGAAGCAGACACAGGTAAGATACGGTCTACTCTCAGGAGGAAGAGTCCTTTGTTCTTTGAGCAGAGCAGAGCGAGCACATGGCTGCAGCGTGTGTCACTGCTCACACACTGATTAACATAAACAAAGTTATGGTAAATCACAACATTTATATACTTTATACTTAATACAGTTGAGTAATTAGTCTCACAGTAACAATAGTTAAAGACCGTGTAAAGTGAATTTCAACATTTTCTTCAATAAACATTATAAATGTCATAATTGTAATCTTGTAAATGAGTAAAAAGTCTCAAAATTGTAGCTCAATTAATTTTGGAGTTATAGATCAAACTGTGTATAAACATATTTCTCTTTCAGGATTTTTTAGGCGTGGTTTAAATGTGACCGCGTTTCGTCACGCGGTCACAAGCCCCACCCCCTGCAGCTCCAGCCGTATAAATGCGTTCTTCGGTGGAGCCGTTCACTCGCTACCGACCGTCTCCCTCCAGTACTCTAAAACCCAGGCGTGCTGCTGGAGCGACCACATGCCACCTGCACCTCCGCCCCCCCCGCGCGCGTGCGTGTGTGTGTGGTGTGTGTGTGAGAGGCGATCCGCGTGAAGCTGAAATCCTGCCACGCGCGCCGTGAAACGCCGTGACTCCGCTGACACAGATGAGATAACTTATCAACGTGATTACTCTTTATTTTAATCACCAACACAGACCCCACATGCGATGTGACCGGGTCGGACCGCGAGTCCGCTCATCTTCTAAAATAGCGCTGATTATAACAGCGGAGTTATGTGTCCTCAACTTTAAAAACATAACCAGAGTTGTTAGTGCACTAAAAACAGCGTAACTCTTGGAAAAAGGAGCTGCTGGAAGCCAGAACTCAGATAAAAACGGAGCAGGTGGATCTCTGCTTCCCCCGTATGCCTCCCCACACAGCTCAGCTCTGAAGGGGGCAGGACATGGCGCAGTACTGCGCTGAAACCACGCCCACGCGCTGACACGCCCCCACCGTTTCAGAGCAAGGCAAAATCATGTTTTTTCATGATTTTTGACACTTAATTTTATAAGGAAAACAATGTTTTTAATCAGTCAGATTTATATGGGTGATTAATAACACATATTTATGCCATGTGACAAACTAAAAACACACATTTAATTTCACTTTACACGGTCTTTAAGGATTAGACGCCAAATAATAGTGTGTTAACGCTTGTAATGTACAATTAGAACCAAAGTGAACAGCTTGATACTGTATTATGTGGTCCTCTGGTAAAAACAACCTCATAAATCCTCCGTTATCAGTCAAGGAGAATGCGCAGAGTACCGGTAGCTGTGGCCGTCGGGGTAACCATAGAGACGGGATCTGCTGCCGAGTGGCTGAAGCACGGTGTCACTCAACAACAAGAGGTTTTGAAATCCAATCACAAGTTGATCCGCTCCTGATGGGGTGGGGCATGACAAACCTATAAGTCTCGCTGGCACACAAAGTTTGGTTGAACATCAGGCTGATCACCAGACAGGTTCGCTCTGACTTTGTTCCTCAGACTGCATTCTGATTTTCATGTAATATCTGCATACTTTAACTTTGTGTTCAATTAAACATTTTATACTAAGGTGAAGTGCTCCTGGAATTCTGTGCTAGGATCATTTTGAACACCCCCAAACCCTTCAATGTGCATTCCTGTTGATGAGTCAGTAGAGGTGGTCTGTTTAAGGTTAAAATCAGACACCACTCTGAACAGCAGGACCACGCTTTCCACAGAAGAACTGTGTCAACTCTTGAAACTGCAACTGCAGTCAACCTACTTCACATATGGGGAGCAATGGGTCTCCAGTTTCTCCTATTGTTGCCAACCTGTACATGGAGGTAGAAAAGAGCCTTGACATCCTTTTCAGGGACAGCACCAAGTCATTGGTTCAGGTATGTTGATGACACCTGGGTTAAAATTAAATCTCAGGAAGTCCAACATTTTACTGATCACATCAACTCTGTGGATAAATATATCAAGTTCACACGAGAAGATGTAAAAAATGGCAGGTTGGCTTTCTTGGACTGTGAGGTCTCAGTTTCTGATAGAGGATATTTGCAAACTGAGGTGTACCGCAAACCCACCCACACAGACCAGTATTTGCAGTTTGACTCCCATCACCCTTTGGAGCACAAGTTAGGAGTCATCAGGACTCTGTATCACAGAGCAGACAGCGTCCCCACTAACTCAGGAGCCAGACAGAAGGAGAAATCACACACAAAACAGGCTCTAGAGAAATGTGGATATCCTAACTGGGCCTTCCTGAAAGCAGAGAAGAAACCCAAACAGGACTCCAGCCAGCCATCAGGTGAAAAGAAGGAACCCAGACCCAGACCAGTGGTCATTCCATATGTTGCGGGAGTTTCAGAGACATTGAGACGTTTATTTTCTAAACACAACGTCCCAGTGGCTTTTAAACCCCAAAATACATTACGGCAAAGACTGGTTCATCCCAAAGATCCAGTCCCCCGGCACAAACAGAGTAATGTTGTGTATGCTGTTCAGTGTCAGGAGGGCTGTGATCAGTCTTATATCGGGGAAACTAAACAGCCACTGGCCAAAAGGATGGCCCAGCACAGAAGATCAACATCATCAGGTCAGGACTCTGCGGTCTACACTCATCTCCAGGTCAGCGGTCACTCTTTCAGGGATGAAGATGTTCACATCCTTGATAGAGAGGAACGATGGTTTGAGAGAGGAGTAAAGGAGGCCATCTTTGTGAAAAGAAACTGTCCATCATTAAACAGAGGTGGAGGCCTCCGGGTTCAACTGTCCCCCTCTTACAATGCTGTTATTGCTAGTATCACTCAGCCCTCTGTGAATAGCAAACAACCATCAGGGTGCTAACGATCCATCGTTAGGCTGATGGTCCTCCTTGATCATGTGAGCAGCTGGTTTTGGCTGTCATCAGCAAACTGGTTGATCCACTGTGAGAGGGTGCTATTTATAAGATTGAGCTGAATACAGCATCTCAGACTGAGGAAGTCTTTCGGACGAAAGACGAAACGTTTCTACTTTTTTTTGTTTTTTGAATGTCCAGAGGACCAGACTTAGCTTTTTTAGAAAACACTTTGTACAAATAATGGAAGGTGTGTTGCAATATTCTAACTTAAAAGCTGCTAATAGTGATGTGTTAGTGAAACTAGAACTAGAATGGCTTCTTTAATAGCAACAATAATTTGATACTCTGCTGAGTGCCCGATGTTTTATGAGGAGAGGTAAAAAAAAAAGTGTTGAGAGAAACAGTGCAGAGGTTATGTAACCTGAGTTTCAGGTGTCAAACAAACTTTAGAAAACAGCCAAATATGTACGAGCACTAAAGGAAATAAAGAGAAAGTGTAAGGTGACTAATGAGAATTCATAATTGGAGTTGGAAATTTTAGCTCCTGCCAACATTGCAGACTCTAAAATCATTATGACCAGCCAACAGTCAGATGTATTCACCCTTCTAATAGTTTTATTGTCTTCCTGTTTTGGGACATTACTGTGTGCTATTGACTCATTAATAAAATGTCATCTTTCTGACTGTTCCTGTCATAACTTCACCTCTCTAATTTATGAACACTGGAGTCCTTCCATCACCTTTGAGTACCCCAAGGAGTGGAAAAACAGAAAGTGAGAGAAAAAGTTGACAAAAAGGACAAACGAGGACAAAAATATTGCAGCAGAAAAACTGGCAATCTCTTCTTTGACCAACGTTTTGAGAACTGTTATTAGTGGGATGGGAAAGAGAGAGAGAGAGAATAACGAAGGAAGCTCTCCAAGGCCAGGACACAGCTGTTTCAAACTGACTCCCACCAATTATTGTTTTTTCACAGGCCTGGAAAGGATGGATGGCATGCCAAAACACCTCCTGAGGCTTGCGTAGCAAGAGGTGGTGTTTGGGGAGGGTGGTTGATACGAGGTGACAATGAGGTTGCTTTATAGTTTCTCCACAGTTTCAATCCTGTTTACTCATGAATTACTGTTCAAGGGCCTTACTGGAAATGTGCAGTCCAGACGACTCCTGATAAATGCAGCGTCTGGCTTCTGGCAGCACAAAACAACAACTAACCAAATCTTCTAAACTCTTATGTAAAGGTCGTATCTATTTACCAAGATTTAGATCCTGTGATGTAACTTAATTATTACAGAGCGGCGTGAAGACATGCTTGTTACTGGTTTGGGCCAAAATTTTCAAATGGAACAAGAAACAAAACAGAAGCATGGTGTCAGGTCAAAAGCAGAACACCAGTTTGAAACGAACAGTGAAAGACAAAATGTACTGTGAATACTGGCACAGCAGAAAGCTTACTAAGGGAAGGCATGACCCAAGTCCTAATCTGAGGTTAATCAGTAAGGTTTTAAAATAAAAGCACTTGGGACATTTGACACAAACACATCTCATAAATTATAGACCACGTTTGGTTGTTGGGGGTTTAAAGGGAAGGAAAAAGCCCTACAGAGTAAAGAGGACTTTAGTGCAAGGATTACCAACCAGATCCGGAAAACTAGACTGAGCTCATGCTGACATTTATGATCTAATCCTCGCTCAATCTGCTTCTAATTCCTTCTCATTCATTGTGAGTCGGTCACTGTCTGCAAAAAGTCAAAAGCCTGCTTTTTGCATTCAGCAGAAGCTATAAGCCACACCTGGATCAAATCTTTAAATTAGAGGGGGGAGCATGACGGTGATGAGAAGAGGGGGCTCAGAATGCAGGTCCCCAAGGCTTAATAGTAAAAAGAGGACTGAAAGGATGAGTACAGAGCAATTGGACAAGCAAGTGTTTACTGTTGTCTGGCGCTGAAGCGTGTGTGTTTAATGTGCTGGCATCCAGCTTGAACAAATCCTGCTTCAGGGACCATGAGCTCATCTATGAACCCCCAATCGTCATCAAATGAGAAAAACATCCCCCTAACCTGCATCAGACCTTCAAAAGGCAGACAGGAAGAATAACAGAGCAGCCAAAGGCTGTGATGATTTACGATTTTAGCAGCTACCAAAAGTACCTTGTACAAAAACAAACAAATAAAATTGAAAAAATAATTAATAATAAATAAAAATATAAAAGCAAACAAGCCTGGTACATTTCTATTACTACTAGTAAGAAGCCAAAAGCAGTGAAGGGAATTCAATCATGTCTGGAGCAGCAGTAAGAACTAATAATAACAATACAGTAATAAAGATTACCGGTAAGTAAAATTCCAGAAACTACAAGATCAGGTCAATTTCCAAAAAAGCATATTTATGTGAAAATTGTTCCATTTTGTCCAGTGGTTTACAGTGATGATTAATGATGTCACACACCTGCTGGGCCAATGAGAAGAGGTCCTGATGCAGAGCTAGAACTGCTCTATAAAAAGCACCATCATGGGTATCTCTTGGGATCATACAAGTGTACTCCTCCATGCTGTCCCAGTGTCCTAGAGAAATGGTCACATTATGGAAAAACAAGGAGAGAATGAAGTAGGTAATGATTAATCATTTTTTTTCCATACAGATGTTATATTGACTAATGATGAACCTAAACAAGCAGGCTATAATGGCCGCTTTGGACTATACTTTACAACAAAAATCTTAATATAAAAGGCAGTAACTTTAAACATCTACATGAACAATTCTGCCACCCATGTGCCACTTAAAGTCCAACACCCACCATTTCTTCACATTACACGTCCATCGAAATTATGAAGAGACAAATAAATACCTATGTTTTGTGAAAAATGTTGAAAAGCAACACAAAGTGGTTTATAAAATAAGTTTTGGTGACAATTTCAAGCTGCATTCACTTCCTTATATGAGGTGTGGTCATGCCAGGTCATGCCAGATTTCTATTACATAAAGATGGAGGCAACTGCAAAGATGTGCAGTCTCATGGAGAAAACAACCCCACCCCTGCTAAACAAACACCTATGATTGTGTGTGTGTGGGGGGGGGGGGGTTGTTTGTTTGTTTTTTAACGCTTGTATATCCCAAATGCAATTTAAAAAATGTATACCGTACGCCATCATATTCTATGACAGTGACAACTCCTTAAAAGCAATTAAGACTTTAAGTGGGTGCTGGGCCTTTAAGTATTCAATGAGTTTACATAGTCAAAACATAAATTGATCAATGATCAATGAGGTTCTGTAGCATTAGACATAATTTTCCTCTGTTACTGCATGTTAGGATTTTTTTACTGGACCCTAATGACATCTGGTGATTCAAGGGAGACTTGACAAGGTATGTTACCATTTTCACTTGTTCTTGTAGCTCAGAATCACATAGAACATGGATTAGGTGCATGTTTTCCTTACCATGTACTGTACTCAATATCATTACAGTATATTAGTCTCGGTTAACCATTTTTCAAATTTGTATTTTTAATTAATGATTGATACATGTGCCAAGTCTTCATGTGACTTAGTTCGCTGTGGCGACCCCTGAAGAAGGGAGCAGCCAAAAGAGAAATAAATAAAATAAATAATGACTGATGCACACAACTACGGTAATACAAGGCATGTGAGTGAGTAGTTACCTAATCCCCAGGCGGCAGCAGCAGCCATACGAGCCATCTTAGCCTGGGTTTCCTCACTGACCAGAGTCCACTCTTCACAGCACTGCTGGTGCAGCTGGCCCCTGGAAAACATTTACAAAGATAGAAGATAAATATGACTGAAAGAACAAACAGCAGATATCAAAAACAGAAAAAAACTCAATTCTGGATTGACAAGAGTACTCAGGTAATGATTTCACTGTAGTCCTGTGATACCAAGATAATGAGCCATAAAACATTACCTTAAATTACCAGTAAGCATTTTCAACATGCTTTGTGCATAAACAAGAATATCAAACTAATGTATGCCCAAATGGTATGTAAAAGCTACTTTTCAAAAATTATCAATTACGGTAATTAGTATACTATATTATGTGGCCCATCACATCAAACTGAGATTAAGTCACATAGTGGTATGTTGAGATGTAGGCAGCTATAATGCATTGTAGAAAAAATTGTGAATATTGGATTCTTGTCAAAATATGATGAATATATATCTTATCCATGGATGTCTTGAAAAAGGTTCCAAATATAATTATGAAAAATGTTTTGAAGCCCTTTCTGAGCAATACTAACTATGGATGATTTTGCGTAGAAAAGCCTTTTCACTTTACCAGCTGTGAATATTCAACTATAGTCTGAGGTTTCCTCATTCAAATGACATCAAGGAATCATTAGAAAACACTAAAAACAGGACTCGGGCCAATTTCCCTAGGGTTAACCTGATTAGAAAGACAAATCAAGCCACGTCTCTGGAACCGCACATATCAGGATGATGTATCAAAATGTAGTTTAAAAAGTCAAGAATGTGAAAATGTACTTGGATCATTTTGATCAAATCTAACTTAATCACTGATTTGATGTGATAGGTCACATTATTGAAAGAGATAGGCTAAGAAATATAAAGAAGGGATAACTTCATCTTGACTACACAAATTTCAACACAGCTCTTTCTGCAACTCTAAAGGGATTTTTATTTATTTATTTATTTAATGTGCAATACTCCAACTGCTACATGCTGCAAGCCCTCATCCAAGGTTCGTGTTTCAATATTGATTTATACAAATTTACTTTTGCTGCAGGACGATGCATAAAGGAGGCTTTACAAGGCATGCATTTCTGGCTGAGGATAAATAGGAAACTAACATTTCTGCAACATCTGCCATCATTTATTTATTTGTTTGTTGTTAGAGATGAACATCTCAAAGCAGTCTTAGTTTCATAACAGTCTGATAAGATCAAGAACAGAAAGCAAATGGATGGTACCACTGGGGACAAATGTAATAAGGTTGAGTTGTTTATTTAGAAAATATGGTGCATTGTGCAGGGGAAGATCAAACCCAAATTATGTGTGTAACAGGCAGAATGCTGGAGAGAAAATAGATCAAAAAGACAAAAGAGACAGATGCAAAGATGGACGTCAATGATATTTTCTAGCACAACAAAAAGACGAGGCGTGCGTGTGTCTGCATCAAACAATCAACAACAAAAATCCTGCAAGTCCTTCTCTGACAGGACGATGTATAGAAAAATAAATACAAAAACATAAATGAGTGGGTAAAAATGTTTTAAAATTTTAAGAGCAATAATGTGTAAACCTTGTGAAGACTTTTTCATGACATTATGACTTGTCAAAGAGGTTATGCAAAAAAAAAAAACCAGACATTATGGTTCAGTTTTAAGTGCGTCTTCCAGTTTTAATCCTCGTGTTCAGTCCAATCGAAATATTATTTTACCAACATACATAATGTAAAATATCAATAATTAAAAAAGAATTAGGCCTTGAAAATAGTTGTGTTTATCTAATAAGTTTTCAAGTATCACTTGTTGCAATGACAATGACCAAATATCACCCCTAAATACTTTATAATGGTATATTACAAGTCAGTGGGGGGACTTCTTAATGCCTACACTGGCAACAAACTATCCAAGATGATGATGAATACGGTAACAGGATTTGAAGAGGCATTTTAATTTACACTATTGCCAAAGTCAAGTCTCTATGTACACTAAGCTACATCAGAATCTGTGTTGTGTCGTCATTAATATAGACATTTTGGGTATCTTGTTCCTTTATTTTTCCTTAAAAAATATGTTTTTAAAGAGAACAGCTGTTTTGAAGCTGAGCTTCAGCTGTGGTGAGGTTTGACTTTCCTGCTGTCATCTCTTAGTGGCAATGGATGCCTGCTAATAAATTCCATATTGAAATTGCTTCGGTCAGGTCACAGTAACTAATAAACACCTAAAGTCGAGACTTATTATTTTGTTACAAAAACAAAATATTATTATTTTGGGCAGCACGGTGGCACAACTGGTAGAGCTGCTGCCTCTCAGCGAGAAGGTTGCCGGTTCAAATCCCGGTCCGGGGCCTTTCTGGGTGGAGTTTGCATGTTCTCCCCGTGCATGCGTGGGTTTCCTCCGGGTACTCCGGTTTCCTCCCACAGACCAAAAAACATGCTTGTTAGGCTGATTGGTGACTCTAAATTGACCCTAGGTGTGAGTGTGAGAGTGGATGGTTGTTTGGTGTGAGTGAGACAGGTCCCTCTTGTAAATGAGTCCCCGTGACTCAACGAGGCTAGCCTGTATAAATAAAGGTTGAATGAATGAATTAGATTACGGTATGCTGCAAAAGTAAGTGCAAGTCTAAAATTCTAAATACTGTTTTTATGCATTTTAGTCACGGTAACAAAAATCATCAAGAATCCAAAAATACCTTTATTCATAATGGTAAACAAAATTGTGGGTACAAAAAATTTAACTAATGACGTACCATTCTCCCAAGGCCTCTAAGCAGCGCATCCTGCCAAGGATGAGCTCTGGGTCCTCTTTGTTCATGTCAATCTTCTTGTCATATGCCACCAGAGCGTCCTCCCACTCATGAAGCTTCTCATACCAAGTGGCTTGGATTTCCTAATAAAAAATAGAATAAAGAGCAGCTATAATAAACATGAGCAATCGCCAAAATTGCCTAAACTGCACACAATACTGTATGATGAAAAGCCATGGAATCAAAAATATAGAGCTTTGAACCATTGTCGATATGTTCATAAATGTAAACAAAAGTATGGCATGAGACAAAAAAAAAGCCTCAGTTGTATAATTGTTTTACAAAAGAATAACTTTATACCATACATACTATTGTTGCGGACTTCAGCAATAATAAGCAACAGCAGGACAACAGGAAAGCTTGCACTCAAGTTTAGTTTAAGATTCTGCAATTTACAACACACCTTTCAAAGCAAAAACTTTAACAAATAAAGCTTTTTAATAGATTGAGCGGTTAAACTATTCACTTAACTGTTAACTATTATTTTTCTCCTTAAGCACATCTGATACATAACTTATAGCTAAATGTTAGCTGACCTCTTTAATAGTCAAAAAGTGTTTTTGACAATATTCCTGTTTATTTAGTCACATACAAATCTGAAACAACCAATGTTCAGCTTTCGAACTGAATAACTAAAATTTAAAACTTCATGAATTAAACCTGAACATTCTGCCTCTAATAGTCTATTCTAAGTTACGGTAGTCAAGGAGCCACCTACACCAACAGCTTAGACTTTCTTTGTGCTTTAGTGTTGATTTTTATTCAGTGGTCTTGGCAGGGAACCATTACATCCCCTCGTAGAAAAACATTCCAAATGTTCAATTCATAAATGTGCTCTTTGATAATAAACTGTGCAAAACTGTTTTTACTGTGCTTTTATAGAGAAACCATAAAGGCAGTTTATAGAGACATAAAAAATATTATTCCATCTGAGTTCTCTTATGGAAATTCTTATCAAATCGCAAATTCTCTGCTTCTGAAATATATTCACGGAATCTTCTCACTACTGACTTGTGGCTGGAGGACATACCGGTAAATAACAGATTTATGGTAAATCAGGATAAATGAGGGAACTATCAACAAAACTTGCAACATTTAGTCAGTAGGTATAGAAAAATAATCTGTGTGAATCGGTTACAAAAAAGCAACATTTTCCACTGCCAAAAACATGTCTGAATTAATTTTGACCAGAACTTTGTTTTGATCATTATTACATCACTATCTATAATTTCAGCTTTAACAGAAGCCTGATAAGTGTCCTGATGCTTGATAGGATGACAGAAGCCTGTTAAGTTATGCAAAATGTGTTAAACTGAACAGAAAGCTATTTAAAAAAACTTGTATAAAAATATTTGGTACAATTATTCAAAGCAAACACAGTTACAATTAGGGATGCATGATATTATTAGCATGGTATCGGTCAATATTAGTGTTAAAATTCAATATCGGACATCGGCCATTCCATTAAATTAACTCGCCAATATAAAAGGCACAGTTTTTGCCTGCAGCAGCAGCAGCACAACGTGATGACATTGCAATGTCAACGCAACGTGATGACGTCACGTGCGCCTACCCGATCTCACGGCGGAGAGGAAAATTCAAAATGTTGGCAGTGTGGAAGTTTTATTTTTTGTTGGTGAGAGTCAGATTTTGAAGGTTTATGGACTACATTGAGCCTCGCTACATCGTCCCCAGTCTGAGATATTTTTCCCGACATAACATTACCGGTACCCAAGTTACAAGCCGTCATTTCCGACGTCATTAAGAA